>PVIU01009219.1:0-77718 GCA_004026605.1 Ondatra zibethicus
CCCTCTGGAAGAGAGAAGAGGGAGGCAAGGCCAGGACCACTGCTTAGTTACAGCCAGCGGTAGGGTTGTGGTTGAGCCATCTGGGGACTGCAGTGGGGACTTCTGTGGCAGAGAAGGTAGTGGGAAGGGCAGCTAGTGGTTTAAATTCATGTTATGTGTGTCATATGTGAGTTTCATTCATTGGCTCCAAATGAGACTATCTAGAAATCCCCCAAACTAGCAAACACAATAGAGGTTTAAGATGATCAGAAGCAACCCCCTCCCCAAGTTCAAGCAAAGGTTGGCCATTATTTGGGGTCATTGAAGCCCCCCATTTCCTGATGTGTAAAATGGGTATTATAATTGAGCTCACCTCACAAGGTTCTTCAGCGAACTGATATGCATGGATTTCTTAGCACAAAGTATGGTCAATGTACTTCAGATATTCTGTGGAAAGAGAAGAGGAGAAAATAGGTCATGCCTATGAATGTGGTGTGTGTTTGGAAGACACGCACACAGATTGTGTAGCCTTTGACTTGATGGCTTTGGGGGAGATAGAGTCATAAAGCAAACATGACATATTAGGGTTGTATTTTACTTAAAATAAGTTCTTTAGGTACACACGGGATCGAGACACTGTGGACAAATTGTCTTGAGACAAAGAAACAACTCTCTTTTCTATCTACTTGGCTGCCTCAGGTGTGGACCAAGTTAGCTGTGTAGTGGCGTGAGACTGGATTCTGCTTTTGTACTAGAGCACCTGTGTTCTCTGAGCATGTTTACAGGTTCTGACGATGAGGTCTGTCTACCTTACAGCTAAATATGGACATATTCAAAAGAAGTTCCAGTTTCTTTCAACTCTTTAAAGAACCATCATCTTGTTACTTTTAATTTCCATCACATCTGTTCCATGACTTGGACTGCTTTCCTCCAAGAAACTTCCAGTCTCCCTTCTGTTTTGTTTGTTTCTTTCTTTCTTCTAGTTGGAATGCAGGGTTTTCCCACACTGACAGATCTCGGCTCAAGTCCTCTTGAGTCTGATAATATTTCCTAGGTATACATTGACAGGGTAGACAGAGCCATTTTGTTTGAATGGTCAGCAGCAAACCTGCAAGAGACAGAGCATGGGAGCTGGGCCGTGGCTTTTCCAGTCAGGCAAGGGCTAGAATGTGGTCAGCTCTTTGGGCACAAGTGAGGCCCAGAGTCCAGCATGAATATTCTCATGTTTCCGCCATCTTCTTGTCTGAACGGTCTCTTCTCCCAACATCATTTGCAGACCCTAATTGAGGAGGTTTATCCTTTAAGTAGCTCTATGCCCCACCCCCACCCCTGTTCCTGTACTTCATATTATCTTGGAGGCATTGGATGCAGCATGAAAGAAAGGGGAGATCAGCCAGGGTGGTTGGAAACACTGTAGTTACACTGTTTGGATTAGCTTGTGGTCCAGTGTGCTGGGCTTTTAAACTGCCCATTACAGTAGACACAAGGGTCGAGGCAGTCTAGTTTAGGGAGGCAAGAATCTGGAGTTCGTGTTGACACCATTATCTATCAGAAACAAAAGGGGGAAAAGGTGAAGGTGTTTTTTGTTTTGTTTTGCTTTTTTTTTTGTTTCTGAACTCAGTTTGTTTACATGGTTATCAGCTATTTTGGGGTTTGCCATCAAGACTAGAAAACATGGTAGATTTCTGAAAATAATGTAACCCACGCTTTCAATTTTGGTGTACTTGTATTTTTGTGGAATGTTATAAACTTTTAAACTTTCCTTCAAAGAGTTGCATATTTCGATAACAACTACTTGTTTGCTCAAGATCTCTGGATTAGATACAGGGTTAAACAGAGACTTCTGAGTGACTTACAATTTAAAACATTTTCTAAATGTCCTTGTTGGTATTTTGGAGGCATGATTTTAAGAGACCCTGAAGTGATCGCTGATTGTGTATGTTGAGAGGGCAAAGAATTGAGTCTTTTGAAACTGAGCACAGTGGAGCAATTGGGATGGCCTAGAGTCCTAATTTATAGACACAGTGTAGATGCCATTTAAGTGTAAAAAGTTATTAGAATATTTCTGTAGAAAAATTAGATTATGAAGTAAGTGACTGAGTTGATTTGAGTAGTTCCCGACTATTATATTCAGAAGTCTGATAGGAGGAAGGCAGAGCTTCAGAGAGGGACAGCCCAGAGTTAGAGAAGGTGAAATGCAGCTTTCTCTTTTCAGTTGTTTGACTGGAAGAAACTTCGCATTATGAATCTGAGAACTGCAACCTGTCTGGACACTTCAGACTGTGCTTTGTCTGTGTCCGTTTGTTGGTCTTACTGGAGACTCCCTCACACCGTGTCCTTTTTAGCTTACACTTTCTTTCAAAACTTGCCATGACCTTAGGCTGCCAGTAAAATAACAGAGATAATAGAGGTTTATTGATACCCGATGCAACTTCTCCCTCCTCTTCCCTTTTGGGTAGACATATTCAGCAATCAATTTCCGTCATCAATAAAGTGCACGAATTCTAGAAATTGTACCGATTCTATAAATCACATAAATGCTATGAATTCCATTCATTCTATAATGCCATTAAGTCTGTAAGTATTTCTATCATATGGCTGATGAGCTAATGGTGTTTCCCCTCATTGATGAGATTGATCACTCTGGGGATCTGTCCTTTCTGCCCACATCCTCCCTGGATCCGCCAAACATTTCAGGCTCACCTGTTGTCTCTGCCCCATCACTGGGGCCAGCCAGCCCCAGCCAGTTTTTCAAGGGTTTATCCTGGGTGTAGCTCTGTACCAGTGGAGATATTGAGACACTAAAATCTTACCCCATAAATTATTGAAAAGAAACTATGACTTGGGGTGGTCTTTAAAAGAAAGGCATATTAAATAAATCAAGTGTTTAGAGAAATATGGGTCAGGCTGAAAGACTGTATGTATAGTCCTAGATCCCAGGAGCTGGTGGGAGCTGGAATGTTCTTCCAAGCTGTGAATTGTTTAGAGGCCTGCATCCGGGTCTTCTCCTAGATGACCTAGAAGTCTGTGAAATCATCTTAACATTTTAAGAGCAATCCATGTTTTTTCCTTCTTTTCCACTTGCCCTATCAACTAAGAATGCCACCATCCGTGCCAGTGAAGCATCATTTCTTCTCATCCCTCCACGTAAGTACAGGAATAACACAAACAAAAGCAAAGGCAAAATGCAGCCTCTTAAAGATGCTCTTCACTAAGAGTACTGCGGGCTCCTGTCTGGGAAGTGGGAAGCCAGCGCGCTGATCCTCACCACACTGGCACACGGATGCACCCATCGCCTCCTTTTCCGGGAGCCTCATCCCTGACAACCAAGTGAGCATCGTGGTGGGAAATAATGCAGATTCAACAAGATCACAACCTCAGTGCGAAAACTGCTCTTAATGAGGTACTGTGTATGAATTAATTAAATTAGTTTCCCCTCATATGGCAGGCCCTGGTTAGCGTTTATCTGCTTCCCTAATTTATGAGTGAAAAATTGTGGAACAGCCTCTGCCTTGCTTGTTTTCATCAAAGAGATGGGCTAATTTGTACAGAAACTTTGTCAGTCAGGGGCTCTTGTGGTTCCACCTCCCAGTGCTGACTAATGAATGGGGACTTTGGGAACCTTTGGGCCAGAGCTCATTCTGTGACCACGGTGGGGGAGGGCCCCTTGGCCTGAGATGGGTTGCTAACAGCCGTCTCCAGTTGTTCCTTGTCTAGCAAATAAATAACCGGCGTTTTATGCTTCCTGTTTGTTGGCATGATGGAGACTTTCTGATTATCTTTTTCTTTCTTTCTTTTTTTAAAAAATACAGGGTATGAATTGAAAGTGGAAAGGGTGTGAAATGCTGGTTTCTTTTTGTTGGGGAGAAAGCGAAGGTTGTGCATTCAGTGTTCGAACGGGGGTCGCTAAGAACTCCCAACAATGGGTGAAGGGATAATAGAACAACTGGCTGAGAAACGGAGACTTTGAAAGGCAATATTCTTCAATGTGGGAAAGTAATAAAGTGTCAAAATGAACTTCAATAGAAAAGCCCTTGCAAGGAAGGGGGAGAGCGTGGCTTTTATACTGCTGTCAGGGCTCAGGATTTGTTTTCTTTTTTATTCTGATAAAACTCTTTTGGGGTGTGTTTTTTTTCTTCTCCTCAATTCAAACAGTTGGTACTAGTGTTAATTTAAATTCTCGTGTGTTTACATCCTCAAGTCTTTTGAAGAGAACCCATCCCCAGTGTTTTTGTTATCTGGGAACTTTTAAGGACAGAGCTACTGTTTCCAAGACACACACACACACATACACACAGACACACATACACACACATACACATACACACACACATACACACACACACATACACACACACACACACACACACACACACGGTCCTCAATTGCATTGAGAAGTAAATGAGTCCAGAATAATTCAAGACACCATTAAAGGTTTATATTTGCTTCCATGCAGCTACATAATTATTTTGGGGGAAAAATGTGTTCCTCCTTAGTCATGGATTACTTAATTTATAAAACAGTGGCCACAGAGTGATGCTTTGTACAGAGACTGGTGACAGAGATTCTGCCAGGCAGCGAGTCCACAGCTGAACTGGATCTAGGATTTCAGGTTCCAACTACTCTCCTGTCATCGGCCACCAATCGGCTTGATTTCCTGCAGGAATTCCAGGCCAGAGGAAGGAATGCCAAAGACATATTTCCAAAGAGATGAGTCACCCAGGTGGCTTGATAGAAGAAAATCTGTGTTTACTTTGCAAAGGGTTTCTGAACAGATAGGAGGTTCTGTCATTATTTTCAGCTTTATACTGAACAGCATAGTGCTTTCTGTCCCAACACTTAATGACACTAAGTTTACAACATTTCCCTTCCTGTGTCTCCTGGGAAACTTTGAAAAACAAAGAGGCAGTCTACCCCCCTCCCCCCCCGTGTGTGTGTGTGTGTGTGTGTGTGTGTGTGATCCCACAGGAGAATTTGGAGATATCATTAGCATCCTTCATCTGGTTTCCTTAAATCAGACTGCAGGCATTCCAGTGCTAGCCTGTCTTAGTGGAAGGAATTTTAGGGCTCTCCACTGTGTACAGAAGTCTTCCTCTTTCACTCTTTTTGGAGGGCCCCCCAATATCCATCTTGACTGAGTTTCTTTATTATTTTCAAAGTCCTGTCGGCTTTGTGCCACTTTCTTTGCCCAAGAGATGCATGGCACACCTTTCTAACACCTACAGCATTCCTTTCATATGAAAGTTTTTATTTAGTATTTCTACACATGGTAGCATTCAGGGTTCTAGAAGGACAGTGATGAGAAAAGAAGAAGGGCAGAGGCTGTGTGGGCATAACCCTCTGAGAATGAAGGACGAGAAATATGCAAGCCAACAAAAACCTCTAGATGCTACATTTATGACCACAATATATTGCTTTGAACATAGAGATCTATGATCAAACTATGCTCGGAGTGAGAAAAAAGATAACAAGAGTCACTAAGGACAAAGGAGGTTGATTGTGTCTCTCTGGAAGGTGCTACCAGGCTGTAAAGGGAATGGTCATGTAAAGATCTGGGAGAAGAGAGACATGTAAAGGCCCCGCGGTCAGAGACATATCACCATGAGTTCCATGGAGAAGAGAAAAGTAAAGCATCTGGGGTCCAGCCAGCTAAGGAGTCATAGCTGAGAGCTGCCCTCAGAGAGGTGGGTGTGCCAGCCTCAGAGAGGTGGGTGTGCCAGCCTCAGAGAGGTGGGTGTGCCAGCCTCAGAGAGCTGGGTGTGCCAGCCTCAGAGAGGTGGGTGTACCAGCCTCAGAGAAGTGGGTGTGCCAGCCTCAGAGAGCTGGGTGTGCCAGCCTCAGAGAGGTGGGTGTGCCAGGTCACAGAGGGATTTGTGAGCCAGCAAAGACAGTGTTGATTTCAATGTGTTGGAACAGAGTCAGGCAAAAGGTTATAAGAATTGGATTCTTTGAATGTCGTTCATGTCACAGCAATGCTTTGCGTAGTCCCTGGTGAGGGAAAGAGCAGAAACCCTTTCTGAGTAAAAGTTAATCAGTTTCACAATGGGGAGGGGGAAGAGGGAGACTCAATATTTGCCAAATTGTGAAATGAATGGAGCAATGGGGACTATGAAATGGATCATTTTAGATATTTGAAATTCTTCTGTGACGGAAAGCTGGGATTATAAGCTGCCCCCCCCCATTTTTGAGACAGGCTACCTGCTACACGGCTGAGCATGGTCCTCAAATCCTGGCCGGTCTGCTTCTATCTCCCACACATTGAGATGATAGGCGTGTATGGCCACGCAAGGTTTTTGCAGTGCTGGGGCTTGAACTCTGGGATATGTGTGCACGCTACAAACTGAGCTATACACCAGCCATCACACCTTCTTCTTGAGGGTGACCAGCTGTCACATGCCGCTCTTGGTGGCCGTGCTATTTGAGAAGGGACAGGTGCAGGTCTGAGCTAGCCCAGTGATGGAGAAAGACTGACTCCGTGTGAGAGCGGGAGCCAGGTGGCGCAGGCTGGGTTCTGTTCCCAGCTTTGTCATGCCCTTGCTTGGTCATGGCAATATTATTCTATCTCTCTTAACCTTTGTTTCCAGCCAGGACAAGTGGGATGCGAGTAGGACCCACATTATTGGTTGCCATGAGTGGTGACTGGAAGAATGGTATCATATGAAACCCCCAGTGTCTCCTCAGTACAGGTCAAAGGCTTTCCAAGTGCTGCCATTACAACGGCCTTCCTAGGTTCTTCTGAAGTTCTGTGACGTCAATCCTTGGCTCTCTTTCATCCCCTTCCTGGGATTTTAGGGTAGCACTGATACTGAAACGATGCAGAGGAACCTATTTTTTTTTTTTTATTTTAAACAGCTCAAGTAAAACCTGCTCTTTTTTTTAACCTAGGGAAGCTGAGAAATACATATTCAGTATGCAATATTGAGGAGAGAATGATAGTCATTTGGCAGATGATTATGATCCAAATCCATCTTATTAATTTTCCTTCCTGATTGACTCCACTGGAGACTTGTGTGCATGAAAAATCCTTGCATACCTTCAGTTCTTACACAATAACTGGTGTCATTTGTGTCCCTTCCTTGTCCCCCTGGAGCTGTCTTTGGTGTATTTGCAATGGTCAGCATGTCTGTGGTATCATCTGTAACAGCTTCCTCTGGAATGAAGGCCATGATGGCTCAGTGTCCCGATGTACCCCATGCTTCATGGCACTTGCCTGAAGCACTGTAGGGGGTGATAAGCTCTTGTCCCTCGGGAAGAAGCCAGTAGGACAAGCATCATCACAAAGAACAAAGTGTAAAATGATAAACCCATCCTGGGGGCTCTAACTCTGGTGCAGTTTGAAGTTTGATCTCTGGTCGGCTCAGCTTGCCCAGTGCGCTCTCTGGAGGAAGCTCTTTGCCTCTATTTTCATGAAGATGTTGCGGTTTAGATGTGAGGACATGGTTAGAAACGAGTGATAGAATCCAGACTGGAGGCCTTTGAGGGTGTGGCTTATTGCTCCTTTCCAACTCTTAAATAATTCTGAACATTTTAACCAGCCAAAGAGAAGACTCCCTCTGGCCTTTCTGTCTGTTTCTCTTGTTTCTTCATTGCTGTTCCCAGTAGCGTTACATAAGTCACCTGGAAAGTGAACAGCTTGGGCAGCCCTGAGCCGACAGCCAGATTATCTAGGATGTTCACATGGTCTCACACAACAGTAAAGCTGGGTAATTTGGGGCTAAACAGGAAGAATTTGGGAGGAATGTGTAAACTTCATACTTAAAATTTAAATTTAAAGATGATATTTCAAGTGAGTGGCTCTTTTGCTAATTACTGTGCCTTTCCAGTAGTTGGAGCCAAAAAGGACAGAGGCAAGTCACGTGTTTAGAGACTGGTAGCTCAGTTTGGTGTTTTTCAAAAGGTTTGAGTAGACTGTGAGGACACACTTGATATTTAAGCAGTAGCCGTCTTTGTACATCCCCCCCCCCCCTTCTGGGAGTTACTAGGAAATGAGCAGATATTGTCAGCAAAGTTCTAATTCCACACACCCCCGACCTTTACCTCCCATCAAGGAACCAGGAGACTAAAGTCTTTCATTTCTCTTTTGAGATTGGACTATTCAACTTCATTCCCGTGTGAACAGCTTGGATCATTGTGACATATTTAACTGAGTTCATGAGGTGGTGGGGACCCCTTCCCCCCACATTCATTCTAACTGTAGTGTAAACATTTGCAGTAATATATGGCACTAAGAAATTACCCAGGATCATACAGAAAATTTCTCAAAATCCAAAACTTGTCTTTTCTTTTGCTACAGAAGAACTCTTGGATGTTCCCACCATGAGGTCTCACCTTCAGGTCTGCAATCTTTGCCCTGCCACACCCTTCACATCCCCGTGATTTATCTTCTCGAAGGCATACTTCTCTGGTTCTGCTTGTCAGTCATTAGTTATTCACAAGTGGGGCAGTTTTAGAGGGTGCATGTCATGAGACATTTTCCAAAACTTAAAAATTCAACCCTTGACTTGAAACCAGAATCTACTTGTCAGCGTTAATGTCATTGTGATGAAAACCACCCTAAAATAAAACTACTTCACTCCAACAAGAAAGCAGCCAGCATCTAGATTTGGTGTTGGTCAATGTTTTTTCTAGAACCTTCTGGACTTCTCTAGAGGGGGATTGTGAGGACCGTTTTATAGCTTATATTTTCTCAATACCTTGAGTGTTTCTGTGGCTCCTTTGTAGTTCTTCGTGAAGGAAGAGGCAGCAGGAGCCAGCAGGCTCTCAGTCTGACCTTCAAGTCTGTGACGACTTCCTGAGGCACAGCTTCCCTTGACTGTGCTGTTGCCAGTAGTCTGGGTCATGGCTTACCTTTGGACCGTGCCCACAGAAAATATCTTTATAAGTCACAGAAAATGAGACATGTGGGCACTTCTTTGGCTGCTGTAAACTGAACCACAGTTAAAGTCACCATTTCTTTAGTCAGTGCCAGGCAATGGCAAGATGGTCGCCAAACGGTGGTGGCTCACTGACAGCAATGGACTTTAACTCAGAGTGGCTGAAGAGAGAGCTGAGACTGTGACTCAGTGCTGTCATGGAGCCAAAGAATAAAAGAACTTAATTCTGTGGTGTGGAGACTGAGCCCGCGGCCTGATATGTGCTAGCCAAGCGCTCTAGTAGCAAGTTACACCCTTGGCCCTAAAATGACTTAAAACTGATAGAACACACAATGGCAAACCCCACACTAATGACACTGAAATTATATATGCACCTGTATATATACATAGCACCCATATATGTGACACACGTATATATAGTAATAAATGCATTAACCTATATAAACAATGATTTGAGCCAAATTCCCTGTAGGGTTTTTCTTTAGAGCAGAATGGCTAGAACATAGTCCTTACCTGCTCCTATCCCTGTCTTGTGTTATAGAGCTGGTGACATACTAGAGCTTCATGGCCATAGATTTCTGTTACAACACATTAAATCCTTAGGATGCTGTACACTGAGGTATGTGTAACATGAGGGTGGGCTTGTTGGGATTATGTCCCGCCTGGTTCCCCCAGCCATTTAGTCCCAGAGAAAATCTACATTAGGTTAATCCACAGAGAATCTACATTAGGTTAAACTGATTGGCCCATTAGCTCAGGCTTCTTATTAGCTCTTGTAGCTTATATTAGCCCATTATCCTTATCTATGTTAGCCACATGGCTCAGTACCTTTCTCAGCGGGGCAGGTCACATCCTGCTTCTTCCATGGTCCAGGCCGGAGTGCCGAGAGAGCTTCCTGCTTCCCAGAATTCTCCTATTCTCCTTGCTCTGCCTCTACTTCCTGTCTGATTGTCCCACCTATACATCCTGGCTAATGGCCAATCAGGGTTTATTTAAACCATGATTGACAGAATACAGACAATTCTCCCACACCAGGTATATATGTAATTCCTTCTTTCTTTTTCATATTTTTTCAGACAGAAAGGAATTTGTGCAGCTGAGGCTGACCTTTAATTTCTGATCCTCTGCCTCCATTTGCCAAGTACAGGGATTACAGGTGTGTGTGTGCCACCATATTTAATTACAATTCTTTTTATTTTCCTTCTGTCCTTCCTTTGTCCATTGATATGGGATTCCCCTCTGAATGTTATGTTTTATCATCATTGGTTATTAAAGAAGCTGTTTTGGCCAATGGTTTAGCAGAGTAAAGCCAGGCAGGAAATCCAAACAGACAAAGAGAAAAAGTAGGCAGAGTCAGGGAGATTCCATGTAGCTGCCAAAGGAGAAAGGCGTCAGCCACCAACCAGAACCTTACTGGTAAGCCACAGCCTCATGGCAGTACACAGACTAATAAAACATGGGTTAATTTAAGATGTAAGAGTTAGCTAAAAAATATGCCCAAACTATTGGCCAGCCAATGTTGTAATTTATATAGTTTCTGTCTTATTATTCTGGTCTGGGTGGCTGGGAAACAAATGAGCTGCCTCTGCCTACCCTCCCTCCTTCTTTATCTTCTTCCTCTCCCTCTCTTCCTCCTTCCTTCCCATCATCCCTCCCTCCTGTCCTCCCTATCTTCCTTCCTTCCTTCCTTCCTTCCTTCCTTCCTTCCTTCCTTCCCTCTCTCATTCTTCTGGTGGTGCTAGGAATTGAATTCAGAACCTCATCCATGCTGAGCAAGCCATTCTATACTTATGTGCATTTCTAGTCCACAATTCTTTTCTAGAAAACACACTATTTCCAGGAAGAGATGGAGTGACATCCAGAGAGCTGCACCCTCATTCATGATGGAGGTTCTTCTGTATATATCACAGCTTTACATATATTTCACAACTTCCTTAGGCCTCAGTTTTCCCCATAAATTGTGGCAACCATAAACCATATTCTCTGTTGCATGTTCTTGTCATGGGGGTAACCTGAGGTCAGACATGGGAAAGTCTTTGAAATGTTCAAGGGTGTATTTGCTGTCCTTCCAGCAGGCTGGCACAGATTCGATAAAATCCCAGTTTCTTGTTTTGCCAGGTGTAATATAGGGAAGCAAACCCATAACGGATCATAGGGATCATGGTTGACTTATCCTTATATGCAGTATAGAACAAGGTTTGTGTGTGTGTGGTGGTGGTGGGGTTGTGTATATGTGGGGTATGTATGGGGTGTTTGTGGGGGATTTGTGTAGGCATGTGTGGGATGTATGTGTGTAGGTATATGTGTGGGGGTGTATGTGGGGGGTTTGTGGGGGTGTATGTGTGTGTGGGTGTAATATGGTCTTTGCCATTTTCCTAGCCCTATCCTTCTGTCATGGGGGGAGGGATGAGTTGGGGGATGGGGCATTTTCTCCCTCCCTAGTCTCTTTTGTGTTCTAAGTGCCTTTGTGGGGCCTGAAGTAGAATTCTTCCTCCTTTTTGTCTTTTGCAAAACTGGAGTTGGAACACTGGGCCATGCTCTTGCTAGAGACGTGCGTCATCACTGAGCTAGACCCTGAGCCGCCTTCTTACTTTTCGCGTTGAGATGAGGTCTCACTCAGTTGCTTAGGCAGGGTCTTGAGCTCAGTCTGTAGCCTACACACTGAATTTGTTTTGGTTCTTTCTTAGCATCCTGAGAGGCTTGGACAGGAGGTTGGGCTGGTTTTCTCCATTAAGGCTGACAAGCCTGAAGTTATCTTCATCATGGGTAGGGGTTATTGGTAGATTCCGGTTTTTCTTTCTACAAAATGAGCGTGTCCTCCGACAATTTCCTACATGTACATAGTGCATTCTCGCTGCACTCATCCCTCTACCCTCGCTTACCCCCATTCCCATCAACGCCCTGCTCCTCCCACTAAATCCCCATCTTAGCTCCATGTCCTTCTGTGTCATGTGCTTGGCTTTGTGACTGCTGGCTTTAATCAGGGCTGCTCTACTGGGCATGAGTGTGAAGTGTCCACTCAGAGAGGAGTAACTCACCAGTGAGTGACTCCCTCGGTTGCACTAGGCAGGATCACTCCACTCCCCACTCCCCATCTATGACTGGATTTGCTGGTTCGGTCTTGAGAACTGTAGGTATTGTGATTTAATGAGTATCCTGGCCATAGGCTGCCACAAGATGACATTTCCCAGTCCTCTTTCTCATCGTCTATCTCCTACATTCTTTCTGCTCCTCTGTGATAGTCCATGAGCTTTGGGGTGATACGGGCATCCTATTTAAGACTGAATAACCGACAGTCACTTTTTGTCAGTGCCTTGATCAGCCATGAGTCTCTGCATTAACTGAGGTTCTCTGTAAAGCCAAGTTCCTTTGATCCAGGCTGAGGACAGTGCTCTATGGATATCAGTGTAAATAATTAGTAGGCAGAGTGTGCCAATATGTTCATTTGGCAAAACAAAAGTGGTAGGTTTACTTTTATTTCTATGGCCTCCACAGTCATGGGCTTCTGACTAGATCCACATGACTAGGCATGAACTCTGTTGTATGGATCAGGTATCAGATCCGATCAGAAACCAGTTGATTACCCCTAGAAACTGCTGTGGTTGCCCCTCGGGTAGTCATGCCACTGTTGCTCCAGCCAGCATGACTTGCCTGCCAAGCTGGATACTGTCATCTTTGAAGAGTCATGTCCTTTTCCATTCTTTCAATTCACAGCAGAGGAAGTTATCAATAAATACAAGGATTTCCACTTTTTAATGATATCGAAGCATCACTGATGGTGACTTTTTAAAGCAATCTTTTTATTTCACAAAATAGTCTTGAAGTAGCATTTCTCATACAGCACAGCTAGCTTCCCCATAACTGACATCCTACAGAAGTGTCACGGGCTAACTTCTTTGTGATTAACAAACCAGTGCTAATTCATTCATCTCAGTTGACTTCCAGACTGTGCTCTTGTCCTCAGGTTTTCCCCTTTACATCCATAACTTTCTGTTCCAGAGTCTTATGTTTCATTTAATACCATATTTCTTGGGCTGTTCTTGACATTCTTTGTTGGTTTGGACAATGTTGAAGACTTCTGACATTGGCTTTTAACCAGAGACTTGAAGTTTGCTAGAAGAGAACCATCGGAGATTCTCTGCCCCACCCACAGATAAACCCCTACAGTACAGAAAGAATATCCCTTCTTGGCCTCATCAAAATCTAAGCTTGTCTAGTAAACCAGTTTCAAAGGATGATCAAGGGATCTGATGTTGAAAAAGCCCATAATACATTATCAGGTGTACTCATGGCAATTAAAATGCTTAATGAACCTGAGTGTCCTTGCTCAGTATAATCTTTTTCAGTTCCACACACTTACTGAAAGTTTTACGACTGGTGCACACACGCACTGACAGCAATTCTGGTTAGCTGCTCAGGACCCATGAACAATCAAGTTGATTTAAATTCTATTATTCAAGGTTTGGGGGGGCGTCCCTTGAGGTTCCCCCTCAGCTAAGGAGTTATTGGCAGGTGATAGTGACTCAGTTTTCTTTGGGGGATAGTGGCCACTGGTGGCTTTCTCATGGTCTGGCAGGTGATGGCTCTACACCCATATGCACACAGGCAATGTTAATTCAACTCAGTGGATTATAAGACAAAAAGGCATGAAGTTGGGAGGAAGATATGTTGGAGGAGTCCTGGGGAGCTGGTTGGAGGGAAGTAAGTAAGGGGGGTAACTATGATAAAGATACATTGTCTACATGTATGAAATATTAATAAAATATTATTAAAATACTGAAGAAAAGAAGTATAAAACCATTGGAGGCATTTGTGTATGTATTTGGTGCAGAACAATCTCCTATATTCTGTCAATTATGTTTTAAATAAAATAAAGACAGGAAGTAGAGGCGGGTCAATGAGAACAGGAGAATTCTGGAAAGGAGGAAGCCCATTCTTCCCGCAGTCCTGCCCAGACACAGAAGGAGGAAGATGTGACCTACACTTCTGAAAAAGGAACCAAGCCATGTGGCTAACATAGATAAGAATAATGGGCTAATATAAGTTATAAGAGTTAATAAGAAGCCTGAGCTAATGGGCCAGTCAGTTTATCATTAATATAGACCTCTGTGTGATTTTTTGGGGGCTATGGGTCCTGGTGGGAGGACAGAAACCAGGCAGGACAGAAAACCCCAACAACATGTATCAATTTTTTCATTGTTTCTTAGAACCATTTAAACACAGGAGACCTTGCACATAGTAGTGAATCTAAGTGATCTAGCAGCCCATTTTTTTCAAAAAAGACCAATTTTCATCATAAGTATCAAGAACAAAACGTCTACACATCACTTGTAGACAGTGAAGCGACTTGGCACCTTCAGCGCTTAGCCCCACTCACCCGCAGGGAGCTGCCTGTAAGTGTTCATTATCATGAGTGCCCATTTCTTTTCATACTTGACAAGATTGAGCCATTAACTTTACAAAGTAACTTTATCCGAGCTTACGAAGCGATTATGCCTCGTCATTTTGGGATCATTATTGGTCCTGTGTTTATGCCCTGGGATCCACCTTTCACTTCTTGCACCTAGTTTTGCTCCGCTTCTCAAGTCAGAGAAGTATGGTGTTTGCATTACTTTAGGCAAAGTATTTCCTTTGGGGAGAATTAGTTGTTTTCTGTGCTTCACAAAAAGGTGAGGCTTTTCATTTCTGGGGTTGAAGACAGCTAGAACAGCCTGACTTTGAGGTCGCTGTACAAATCTCGTGACACTTGGGCTGAGCTATGGAACCCTTTTTTAACCCAGATCCAGCAGCCTTCCTGTTTCCGTCTGAGTGAGTGTAGCAAGCCTAAGGATTTCATGAAGACGAAACCTTGGAGGGACATGTCTACCTGCTTGCAGCTGTATCTTTAACCGAAGTTGTTTCTACATTTATATTTCATTGACTCAAAGCAATTAAATGGAGAGAGGAGTGTGGGTTCTGAATCTGGTGAGAGCATTTGGAACATGTGATGGCTTGCTGGTTCAAGTTTACAACAACAACAACAACAACAACAACAAAACCCAGATGCGTTAGGTGTGTGAAACAGCAAATCTCCCCAGTAGTGAATGGAAAAGCAACTTTGTTTTTGCATCAGAAGAAAGATGTTCTAGCTGGTTTTATTTACTTATTTATTTAGTCAGCTTGACACAAGCTAGAGTCACCTGGGAGGTGGGAGCCTCAATGGAAAAACTCTTCCCACCAAGTCTGTGGGGGATTCTCTTGATTCATGATTGATGTGGGAAGCCCCAGCCCATTGTGGGTGGTGCCACCATGGGACAATGGTCTGGGTTGTGGAAGAAAGCAGGCTGAGCGATCCATGATGAGCAAGCCAGTAAGCAGTATTCCTCCACTATCTTCAGTTCCTGTCTCCAGGTTCTGGCCTTGAGTTCCCTCCTCTGACTTTTCTCAGTGAAGGAGTGTGACCTGAAGGGGAAATAAATCCTTTCCTCTCCGAGTTGCTTTAGGTCATGGTGTTCAGCACAACAGGAAGGTGACTGAGTCTGTCATGTGCAGACTTTGGGGATGACATGTGGCTTGTATGTGTGCTGCTTTGTGGTGCCTCGGACCCTGTCTGAGATCTCTGTGTCTACACAGATCTCACTCCTCATCCTTTCCCCAGCTTTTGGCCACCTGCTTTCCTTCAGACTCCACTCCATAAGTACAAAGGTTAATCTTCTCACCACCACGCCCAGATTCAGACACATTCATGGAAGCATACCTCTGGATGCTTCCAGAAAGGTTTCACTGCAGAGGAAAGACCCACATGAAATGCTCGTGTCCCCTTTGAGTGGGGGACACAGACTAAAGAAAAAGAGGAAGTGAGCCGAGTACCAGCATTCCTGACTGGGGAGCAATTAGACCAAGCAGTCCACACTTCCACCACCCGTCCCTCTCTCCCAGGATAGACTTGATGTCTCCGGATTGGGAGCCAAGTGTTCAAGATTCATGTAAACATGCTCAGTCAGGGTGCAAACATGGCCCGGAAGGGGAAGGGTTATGTTGGGGTTTGGTTGATTGTGTGACCTTTTATGATTGGCTTTAGGATAAAAAGAATGAAATCTGGCCTTTCTTACCTCTTCATACTTGGATTGTGGCAGCCCTTTTAGTATCTTGTTACTTCTGAAAGTTCTCTTTGAGAGAATAATATTATTTTTTTAGCTCTGTGTTTTAAAAACTTGGTCCTACTGTTTAAGTTAAAACAGACACAAAGCTCTTTGAATGTGCCTGGTTACTAGTGAGGTCTGGAAAATGAGCAACAGACAGTGAAGAGGAAATGAGTGTGTCCCCAGTCCCACTGTGGATATTTACACAGATCCTGGGCTTCTCCGCAGATCTCCTAACTCGCCCACATAACACCACCTCAAAAATATGGAGTATGTGGCAAACACAGCCTGAATTTCCATGAGTATGTTCCTAGTGAAGCGATGAGCAGACCGTGAAGCCAATTGTCTTTTACTTGTATTCTCCTCTGTAAGGGGTAGGGGGTGGCGGTTAGTGTTTTAGCCACATTTGGGCACACTGGCGTCATACCTGTTTCAAAAGATTCTCTGTGATAAAGCAACAGTCTAATTTATTTTACAGTAAGTAGAGGGGAAAGGTGTTAAAAGTTCTATAGAACAGGTTCATCCCCTTCCTTTGAATGCATAGGGTCCATCTTGTGAACAATTTGGGGAAATTACAAGGCAAAATTCCAAGCATCACTTGTTGCCTATAAGAACTCCGGGCCAAGTTTCGATAAAAATCCAAGTCCCTGCTAGGTGGCTTGATAGCAAACCAAGTAAAGAAGAAATCGCAGATGAAGAAATTGCCCCTCGTATATAGTTGTAGTATGCGCTCTGTGTTACCCTGGGGTCTCCCAGAACCACAAGGCATGCTTATGTGTATGAAATGCCCCGTGAGCTTCAGAGAAGTTCACTGGCATTATGTCTGCCTGGTGTCTGTGCGGGCAGCTCGTGGGGAACATAAAACCAGGTATCTTTGCATAACACATTAAAAACTAGAAAGGATGTGAGGTGCATTTGTGAGTAAGCTTTTGCTTAGGCAGAAACCCCAATGTGCAGTTAGCAAAGTCTGAAAGAGGACCCAACCCAGTTGACGTGGAAGAGAAAATGAAAGGCAAATCTTGACTCACTGTCATAGTCATTAGCTCTTAAGATGTGTCCTGGTTCCTATCCTTGGAGGTATGACAAACAGATCAGCTGGAAACAGTCAAATCCTAGTTGGGAAGTTTTTCCAAGACGATAGATATATGTATCAGTCAACTAAATAATCCAGTGGTAGGAATTCCTGCACACTCCCAGCTAGCTGGAAATGGGAAGGCTTCTGTCGAGTGAAACAGCCAGGATGTTTAATTACACATGGAATGTCCTTTCCTCTTTGTTCTTCTTCTCTTCAATGCCCACTCTTCGACAGTGAGGTCCCCAGCCATTACTGAACAGCCTCCGACAGGCCCACCCTGGCCCAGTATTGTGAGAATCCTGGGGAGAGAGGATTCAAACAGATCTGCTTATTCAGATAGGGAACCCACACCAGACCAAAGTAACAATGGCACCAAAGTCCAACCTTGAACCAGAGAGTTATTATTGAAATTATTAACATGGATATGTGTGATAACCAGCTGCCTTATTGAGAAACCCATCCCCACATGGGTGAAGACACCACAAGTCGCTTCCCTGCCACTCTGTAAGGCCTGGAGACTCTTCTCTAGGCCCAAGAACCTTCTCTAGGCAGCCTGACTAATGAGCGTCTGCTCCCTGGACAGTTTCTACAGCCTTGGCAGCAGGCTGGCGTAAGTTTCAGGTCTCCTAGACCTGTGATGTTGCTTTGTTCTCTCTCCCAAGCTCCCATCCCCCCTCCTTCAAAGGAAATGGCTCTATACACCCAGAGGAGTGGGAGTAGACCCCACCCCAGCCCAAGAGACCCTCCCACCTGCCCTTCTTTGGAAAGTGCCCTCTCACTTGACAGAGATGGCACTGGAAGCCTATCCTTCAGTCTTACATGCAGCCTGATACTGGACTCTGAGAGCCGAGTGTCTCCACTGTGGGCTCTAGGAAGAGAGGATTCTAACTTCCCTACCAGAGTCACGTGGGAGAAGTTGCTGAGAATTGCTGAGGATCTGGGTATAGACATCACTGCTGTCTCTCTTAAGAGATGTGGACATCTGGGTGTCCATCCAAAGGTCATGGGAGGCCAGAGGGCTTCCACATTGTTCCTTTAAGTTAGGTCCTCAGCGCAAACTGTTTTCAACACTTGCCAGGAAGAATGAATGACCTTTAGTAACTCGCTCAGAAGACAAGTGGCGCATTAACCGGAGGAACATGGTTTGCTCCAGTCTCCTCCCTCCCTGGCTTTAAGTGTCTTCTAGAATATTTTTTTAAAAAATAAAGAACGCTTCAAGTCCCTGATGGTTGAAGTTAACTCGGGGGCTTGACTTTGGGAATTTTATATATTATGTTAATGCTACTGAATGTCAGTGACCTAATACCCCCTCCACGCTTTGGAACGTGTTGGGAGCGGTCTGGATCTGACTGTTTACTGAGCATGGATTTTAAAGGGACCTAGGTGAGATTAGTGGCTGGAGCCACAGGACAGCTTTAAAATATTAGCAGTTCTGACTTGGGGCAGAACAAGTGGTTAGATATCAAATAGTTTCCAAATTAAATCCAGAAGTTTATCATCATGCGTAACTGCAGATTTAAGGACAATATAGATCTCTTTGGCCATGCATTGGTCCAATGCACCTGTATCTGGGAACTTGAAAATTTGTTATAGCCAGTAAATAGCTGGGTGGTGGTGGCCCACGCCTTTAATCCCAGCACTCATGAGACGGAGGCAGGCGGATCTCTGTGAGTTTGAGGCCATCCTGGTCTACAAGAGCTAGTTCCAAGGCAGGCTCTGAAGCTACAGAGAAACCCTGTCTCGAAAAAATAAAAAAGTAAAAACAATGGAACATGTCCTATAGAATAAGGATTGAGGACTTTAAAAATATTTTTATTTTGTATGTATGAGTGTTTTGCCTGTATGTTTGTCAGTGTACCACATGTGTGTCTGATCCCTGTGGAGCCCAGAAAGTGGCATTTGGTAGCCTGGAATTGGAAGTAAAGATGGTTGTGAGCCACCATGTGGGTGCTGGGCATTGAATACAGTTCCTCTGCAAGAGAAGCAAGTGGTCTTACCCCTGAGCCTCTCTCCAGCCAGGCTCAGTCTGGAAATGACTTTAGATGTCTGGTGCTGCTAGGCTGCAAACCAATTTAATAGTTTTTAGATTTATACATATTGTATGCCTATGTGAGTAGTGCTGTGAAGTCCAGAAGAGGGCGCCAGAGCTCCTGGATCCGGAGTTCTCCATGGTTGTGAGCCATCATGTGTGGTGCTTGGAATCGAACTGTACGTCCTCTGGAAGAGCAGCCAATGCTCTAACCACCAAACCATCTCTCCAGCCCCAGTGAGGACTTAAAAACAAAACAAACACAGACTTCTAAATAAAAGCAGACAGCTTAAACCCCACTTGCCTAGATTGACATTGAATCATTCCATTGTCTGCATAGATTCTTTTCTTTTCAAATTCTACATCTTTTGACAGTTTGGCAAGCTAAAAACTAAATATTTTAGCTTCACTCCAGGGAAATACAACTGATTTTGCTTCTTTCTACTGTATTTGAATTGGGAGATAAAAGTGTCCCTCATTCCTGCTATGAGAGAAGGCTGAGAGCCCAGCCCTTATCTCTCCTCTTTCCTGAGCATGGAATGTACCGGCTCCTAATGTCATCCTGACTCTCAGACTCTGCTTGTGCTTCCTTGGCAGTAGGAGGGGATGCTGGCTACCAGAAGTCTGGTAGAGCATGCAGTTACTCATCCTCTGGCATCTGCTTCTCTAGTATGGCAGGCGAGAGGAGTCATGATGACAACTTGTTTGAATGGGATCCAGAATCAGGCATGTAACACCCTTCCCTTGGACATGTAGCTGCAGAAAATAAATGCCAGGGATGATTTTGGTCACTCTTGAATGGCCTTTCACAAAGTGGAGGATTAAGGAGGATTTTTAACTTGCATATTTTTTTTAAATGAAGAAATGGGTGATGGAGAATAGTCAAAGAAAATTAGGCAAATGTTTCTCTATTTGCTATCTGGTATCTTACACTTCTTTCATGAATTTTCACAGACTAGTCTACCTCGAGATGATCTCTCTCATCTATAGCCACCTTTTAGTATTTACTTACTGTTTTTGTTAATAAAAAGAAACAACTTATGACATTTAGAGAATGTCAATTAGGTTTCGAAGAAAAAAATGTATAAAAAAACATTTTATACATAAAAAATTTTATTAATTACTTGAGAATTTTATGCAGTGTATTTTACTCATATTCATCCACACCTTCCCCCTTCAGTCCCTCTCAGATCCCGCTCCACTTATTTACTCCTCCCAACTAGGTTTCCTTATTTTTCTGAAAAATGAATAATCCATTGACTCCAATTTGTACTTCTGGGTGTGGGGGCTATGCATGGAAATGTGGGCATGGGATGCTTCCCCACAAGTTGTTGGTCAAAGGTGTTCACCCAAAATGTAGGCTAGTCTATTGTCTTTCGCTCCCTACTAGAGGCTGATATGAGACCCTGTTGCTAAAGAGATCATGGACATCGGTTATAGTAGAGGGAAAACATGAGTTGCTACTGACCGAGAAGTTTCCTCCTTCCCGGCTGTTCTCAGAGTATTGGAAAAAGACATTCAGGCTTCTGGTGGAAGGGAACCACCACAGTCTTACCCACCTGTGAACGGCAGTAACTACCGGCATCTCAACTTATGCCCATTGGCTCAATAGTGGAGTGAATTCGTGATGGGGAAGCCAGCAGCTTCCCACACTTGTTTGTAGGTGAACGCTGACAAGAATTTCCTTTTGCTTTCTTTCTACATGATTGGGAAATCTAAAATATTTTAAAAGAGCAATTAATTAATGGGCTTTTCTTACTGGTAGGATGCTGGTTGCTAAGATGGTTAATTTTTTAAGATAAATTATTGATCTAGTGAAAAAAGTATTGAATATTTTTACCTTGGTGACTTATAGGCAGCTGTGTTTGGTTTTCATTTTAAATGCCAACATAGACTAGTGTATGTTTTATTACCTGTCTTCCTTTTTCCATTCTCATTCTTTTAAAAATGCTTTATATTACATTGTGTGTGTGTGTGTGTGTGTGTGTAAGGCATGTCATGCATGTCATGGTGCATGTGGGGGGGTCAGAGGGCAACCTGCAGCAACCAGTTCTCTCCTTCCACCATGTGGGTCCTGCGGATCAAACCCAATCATCATACTGAGTTGAAGCCATTTTGCTTGCTGTGCCATTTTCCCATCCATCGTCCTTTATTCAAACACGCTTTAAGTTAGTTTTTCAATCAGCATACAGATAATGGGTTTCATTATGGCATTTGCATATATATGTGAGTCACTCCCCTCCCTCGTGCCTCCTGCCTCACTCACTCTGCCTGGCTCCTTTCGTTTCTCAGTCGCCACTTCTGCTTTCATTGCCATAGACCTTCGACTCACGTGCCCCTATCATTTGTTTAAACATTTTGGACGATGAGATGGATATATTTGATATGGTGTTTTTCGATATTAGCAAGATATCGACAATGATATTGAAAGCCATGCTATTAAAGCCAAAGAAAGATGGTGGCATGCAGTAAATTGACAACAGAAATGAAAACTTCCAGGATCTTGCCAGAGAGCTGTGTCTGTTGTGATACATACCCCACCTTCTGGGTGAGCTCCCTGCTCGGAGATGGTACATTTGAAGAGCTGTGTCTCTTGTGGTACACACCCCACCTTCTGGGTGAGCTCCCGGCTGGGGGATGGTACATTTGAAGAACTTTCCAGGTTGGGATGAATTATCTCTGTGTGGCTGACAGCCTCCGAGTTCAGATTCTTCTCATCAGGATGACTGACAGGTCACTGCTGTGAGGATCAACAGAAAGTCTCTCCCTAGAAAACAAGATAGCAAACACGTGTTTATAAGGAAAAGGCCTCTGGTTTTAGTAGAGTCAGACTGAGCTAATATTGTTGAGTTGTTAACGTTGTTACGGTTGTCCCCAAATTTAATGTGAAACGTGGAATGGCCAGCCAACAGGCAACCACTGTATGGACCAGTACTTTATTCAAAATACCTTATTTTGAACTAATTTTATACAACACCTTAAAGGAACTACAGAGAGTAGCAAACGGATGCTGACGTGACTTGCGGAATATCTGGGAGCAGGGGAGCTCCAAGGTGGCTCTGGGAGCAAGAGGCCTGTACACTTCGGTAGACTAGAATTTCTCCTGTGTGGCCATGATAGGAGCCAGGTGTGGGCTCAGTCTAAGGCTGTGGTTCTCAGCCTTCCTAATGCTACAACCCTTTAATACAGTTCCTCATGTTCTGGTGATCCCAACCATAAAATTATTTTTATTGCTACTTCATAACTATAATTTTGCTGCTGTTATAAATTGTAATGTAAATATCAGATATGTAGGGTATATGATATGTGGCCCCTGTGACAGGGTCATTCAACCTCCAAAGGGGTCATGACCCACAGGTTGAGAACCACGGGTAGCTAGAAAGGCTTTTATTGTCACTGCTAAGCCTGTAGTGGGCTGTTGCTGCAAATAGTAGCTTCCCAAACACAGTCACTGGCGCTAAACCAACAACTTGAGTTTTTGGAGAAAGAGCTCACATCTGAGAGTGGTTAGCCATGCTACTTCTGAGCCTGCACAGGACTGGAGGTCTTGAGTTTTGCATTATTTGTTGAAAGTTATATGAGCTGCCAGTTAGCCTATTAAAACACTGAATTTCAAAACATAATTATAGCAGGGCATGGCGGTGCATGCCTGTAATCCCAGGATGTGGGAGGTGGAGACAGAAGGATCAGGTGTTCAAGCCCAGCTTCAACTAAACGACAAGACAGAGAGCAGCCTGGACTACAGGAAACTCTTTGAAACAACAGCAGCAGCAATGACAAGAAACCATAATTATAAAAACTGCCAGCCTCACTGGGAGGCGTCCAATGTGTTGCACGCCTGTGGCTGTGCAGTGGTGCATTACTGAAGGTAGCAGAATGAGAGCTGCCAGAAAGGCCTGCTTGCTTTTGGTAGACAGCAGAAGAGAGAGAAGTACCTCAGGGTTGAGAGGATGGGTGGCGACAAACGTTTTCAACCCTATTGTATAGAGGCCTCAGTGTGAAAAAATGCAATATCCATCGTAACCAGTTATTAACTCTATAACCTTTCATAGGTGCATTTTTGATACATCACCTCTGATCATCCCAGCAAATGAGAAAGGGGTTTGTAATGGCACATACTACATAGATTAAAACACAAGTATAGAGAGGTCACCACACACAGTGGCAGAGCCTGCGGTGCCCTGAGGGCTTTCTGGCATGGTCTGTCTATGTCCCTCTGCTACGCCGTTGGTCTGGCTAACAGTGTGTTTGGACGCTTTTGTGCTTTCAGCACCAATTCTGAGCTACTTACACCCTAATCTGAGCTACTGGTGAAGTTATCTTTTTTAATAGCCTCCAAGATTGTAGTTTTGATTATGAAGGCTAGAAAAATCTTGGAATTGTTTCTCTATTTCCAAGCCAAGAACCGCCCAAATGTTATTTTAATTATCCGGCCTGTGTTCTCATTATTGTTTGTTGGGATGTGGTATTCACATTTTTCTGTCTTCATTCTGCAGCACTGTGTTATTAGTGTTCTGTTGAATAACTTGTGTGAGCTCCCTCTGCTCTTCGATGTGAACCCGTGTCAGCGGCTCCGAGCGGACCACTTCTCCATCCTCAGACGCTCTTGCTCTTGTTCTAGCTGCTAGACTCTGTGAACGCTCCCTAGAAACTCAGACTCTGTGTCTGCTTCAGATCTCTTCCTTCCTGTAAAAAAAGATGTAATTCCTACACATTTTAAAGGTGGTGTCCTATAAATGGCCTGTATTATTTAATCTTACCATTTGTATATTTCTAATGCTAAATTTAATGTGTGTGAGGGGATGTGTGTGTGTGTGTTCATGTGTGTGCATGTGTATGTGTAGGTCCACACTCACACATGTGGAGGCCAGAGTGACCTCAGATGTCTTCCTTGGTCACTGTCCTCCTTATTCTTTGAGACAGGGCCTTTCCTCTGACCTTGGAGCTCACAGAGTTAGCAAGGCCTCAGGAATCCCCCTGTCTCTGCCTCCCCAGCACCAGAGAGATAGGCTGAACTGCATGCTTGTATTTTTTAAACATGGCTTCTGGAAATCTGAACTTTGGCTCCCATGCTTGCACAGCAAGTGTTTGACTATTGGAGACGCCCCAGCCCCAGTTCGAACTTTTAAAATGTAACCTCACTTGCAGTTATAGATTGAGAATAAAATTAAGACTGAAATAATCTGGTTTGGAGAGGACCTGCATATTCATGGGGAAAGAGTTTCAGACATCTTTGTGACATGGGGATTTTGAAAGGGGAGGACTGTGTACAAGTATCACTCTTGCAGAGAGCATATAGTTCAGCTTCTTAAAGCAAATTCATTTTTCACTCAAGGCATTCGGATGAGGAGAAGTCCTAACACAGGGAGCCACCCAGAGGAACCCAGCTGTGGTTTATTCTTTCCAGAAGAAAGAAGAACATGTGTACTGCTCCTAATTAGTATGATTTAAAGCATTGGCAGCCAGGAGGGGGCAAGGTGACTTGAGATTATCCCCAACGAGGCATTTTTGGTTGTGTAACTATTATTTAATTCACGAAAATAGTGCCATTGCCTTCAAGATGTCTATAGTCTTTTGAATCAAAAATAAGAGAGAGAAGGAGCAACTTAGTAAAACTGACAACTTTTCAGGAAGCCAAGCAGCAGACATCACAGAAGAGCAATAGATTATTGAATTGAAAGGGTTGACTTATGCAGAAGGATGAGAAGTACCGTGTGTGTGTGTGTGTGTGTGTGTGTGTGTG
Source organism: Ondatra zibethicus (assembly GCA_004026605.1). NCBI lineage: Eukaryota > Metazoa > Chordata > Mammalia > Rodentia > Cricetidae > Ondatra > Ondatra zibethicus. Next base: position 24,821 of record PVIU01009219.1, read on the forward strand.
TGTGTGTGTATCTTGGCTAAATCAGAATTTTGGTGTCAGACAGGATGAACAGCCAAATTTGTTTCTCTGTAAGACTTTTTGAGACCAAGGATGCTCCATCCAGGCAGAAGGATGTTTGCCAATACTATAAACCTTGCACATTTCTTGCATATTTTCAGGTCAGACACACATGCAAGCTGAGGGCACAATGAACACAGCAAACACAACTCACCTCTGCCTTTGCGATGGCCTATGTCGACTCAGTCAGCTGTGTGGCCACAGTTTCTTGCTTGAAAAGAATTCAAGAGATGCACACGCGAACTCCATGCTATGCTTAGAGACCGAATTAATAAAGAGATTGATCATAAAATGAGTTTAATGTGGGCACTTTAAAATATAGAAGATAGGACTGGCAAGAAGGCACAGTGAGTGCCTGAAGCCAGCATGCTGACCTGAGTTCCACCCCAAGACCTACCTGATGGAAGGAGAAAACTGACCTCCTTACACGTGACATATGGTACATGTATGTAAACATGTATATGTGTGCCTCATGTCAATAGATAATTGATCTTTTAAATTTTTATTACATTTATATATAAAGAAATAAATATGAAAGATGCTTAGAAAGACTAATTTATTTATGAGTTTATATATAGTTATATATAGAGAGTTGGATATATAGAAATTATTGTGAGCTGGTAGCTAAATATTCAGTAACATATGTCAGCAAGAAGATCTTTGGCTGTGTAATGTCCAGTGCCCTAGGAGGCATGCCATTGTGTTTAAAGAGCCCGTGTAGAAACATCCATGCTCCCTGAAGACAAAGAAACCTCTGGGTCCTTGTAAACTGGAGTACCCAGTACTCATATTTGCTGCTTTCCCAGTTAAGAATGTGAGCCTCACGATTACCATCTTACCAGGGGGGAAAACTTTCTGTGCATTTGAGTAACCAAATTACACTTCCAGATGATGGGGTTGCCCCAAGTGTGGCCAAGTTTCTGTGGTGAGTGACTCAGAAGAGCCAGCGAGGACTTTCACTGAAAGAGAAATTAGTTGTGGGGCTGAGTGAAGTCACCAGGTGTCCCCACTTTCCAGAAGACCTATGTCCTGTGACTGCCTCTCACCATGAGTAAAAGCGGAAGCCACACTCTCTTCACCACTATGATTTGCTGAACACTAGAGAAGTGTAATGCCTTTTAAAGGAAAACTGCCCTAAAATGTCACTCCTTACTCAACAAGCAGGGGCATGAGCATCATTGTGACCAAACTGGAGTTAGCTTCAGTGTTGCTTTAACTCTATACTTGCATTTGAGTTGTTATATTGGGGGAGTGATGATAGGGAAATACATTTTTATATGGCTATTTATACTTGTCTATGGATTTAATTTATATATTTATACATGCATGCCTAGGCAAGAAACATATAAATATGATTTTGCATTAAGGAACGAGTATTTGAACATAAGTATCATTTATCAACAAGACAGCTTTCGTGACATTTTATAAAACCTGGGTCTTGCAGCCTAGGCTACTATTCTAGAGCTTTTGCCTTGCCCATGCTGACTTTCAGCTCACAATTCTACCTCAGCCTTGGAGCTGAGGGGCTAGGGTCTCCTTTGGTTTTGAATTAGATACATCAGCGTAGCCGTTTGCTCATGGTGTGCTCTGCCCTAAAGCTACAAGTGCGTATAGAGCAGCATCAGTAATCCACGTGTGTGTGCTTTCCTCTACTTGGCATGGTTATTTGAGGACATTCTTCATGAATTAAAATTTGTATCATACTCAAATAAGTAAACATATATCCCAAAGCGCGAACTTGTTCCAAGTGTTTCTTAAAAGATACAATCTATACAAATACAAAGAAAAATTCAATCAGATAAATGAAAATATATCCCTGAGTCATATTTTTTTCTGAGTGAAAAAAATTGAAAGTTTGACTTTGTACATTTATGTGGGTCCTAATGTATCATTCGCTGATATATATACTGAAATTGAACTTCAACAAAACTGTGTAGGCTCGCTCCTTTCTCAAGCTTCCCCAGTGATTAGGGGCTCTGCACCTCTCCGCTCAGGTGCACACTTGTCTGTGATATGTTAGTGACACATGTCATTTCTGATACCGCCATGTGTCCGCGTTTCAAAGACAGCATGGACTATGAGTAAAATTCTTCTTAATAGGTTCTCACTGTCAAATGAGAGAGGTCTTGATTTCTTCTGTCTTTCCTCTGAGGCATTACACCATCTTTCACTCAGTAACAGGAAAAACTGCCTTTAAGAGTAATTTCTGTTTCTACCCTGGTGTATTCTGCTTGTTTATGTTCTGCCGTTTCCCGTGTATGTGCACGTGCACTTAGCCATGCCTCGCTGCTGCTTCCTGCTGTCCAAGCTGCTGTTGTCTGAAGGGGGCTGATGAGGATGGTGGCGCTGCTGTTGCCACTAGAGCTAAAGATAATTCTTTCATTCAAATATTTTGCTTTTCTTTTAAAAATCTTACTTCCTCTGTGGGTTCAGACAATCCTGTAAACAATTGTGATGACAACTTATTAGAACTCTCCAGATCGTATCAGGCAGGATGGACAAAGAGTATTTTAATAAGTAGCCATCACAGAAGTTTTGAATTCAGGTGTGCGAAGGCTCCACGCTGGCAGAGAAGCCAGATGGTACTGCCTTTCTGGAGGCAGAACAAGCATGATGGTGAGAAAGCACTGCAACATCACAGTTCACCTTGCACACCTCCCCAGTGTGCACACTTGCCTAGTGCACACTCCTCTGGAAGGCCTTGGAGGTGGGAACTTGGGCATGTGCATTCCTTGGGCCCTTGTAGCTAAGTTATTCTCATTTAAGTAAAAGAAGCATGCAGTTTTCAGAATTAAGTGAATTACTTGGCAAGTTCCTAGTTTTCTGCCTGTGTATAGCAGACATCCAATATGTATATTAACATTACAATTATTTAACCAACCTCAGCATCTAGTATAGATTTTTTTATGCTGGAGAATTGCTTAATAAGTAGATGTGTGGACAGTGATTAACTGTCTGATTGCCCCTTTAATATTTCTGAATGTGGAGTTTTATAAAATGTTTTTAATTAATATAACTTTATTAAAATCAAAATATATGCAAGTATTGTAACAAGGCCTTCACACTTAAAGACATTCTTTATATATGGTGTTGGCCAGCCTTTTCATAACAGTAACAAAATCTCTGACATGCACAACTTTAAGTAAAAAAGGGGGATTCTGGCTCACAGTTTCAGGTCTCAGACGGTTCATTTCATGGTTGCTTGAAAGGCTCACACTCTTGACAGAAAGAACTTGATGATACCATAGCGGCATGAATATATAGTAAGGAATTTTTTTACTTTGTGGTGGACAGGAAGGAGAAATAGAGAGAAAATAAGAGAGATACAGAATACTGGGCACCAGGCATAACCTCCAGGGCTTAGCCCCAGTATCCTACTTCCTCCAGGAAGGTCTTAATGTCCAGTTTCTACTACATCCCAAAGTTCTCTACCAGCCATAGCCTGAGCATTCAAAGCACGGTCCCTTGAAGGATGTTTCACATCAAACTGTAATGCTCAACTCTTAGTTCAAAAGGCTTGTATTTAAGCAGCACTAAAATTTTATGATACGTTAGATGAAAGAATACAATCTAGACTGATTCCACCATTTCAGCTGTGACTTAGGAAGGTCTTTGGATCCCAGGCCTTCACTTTGCGTGTGATAACTGAGGTCCCCACACATCAGATGAACTCATTTTAAGAATATTTAATTACATTTGCTTGGTTTCTTTGTGGAAAATTTTGTTATTTTTAATATCCTAGCAAATCAGTTTGATTTAGTTAATAAAACATACAATTCTCAAGAAAGTTATTGCATTAATTTACAGCTTCTTTAACTACATTTTGTGTTAGTGGGCTTCTAAAATAATTTATGCCCATCAATTGGAATCCAATACATTTATATTTAAGTAGTTAATATTTACATCAATTGCAAGTAAGCATCAATATAGATGTAAATATGAATAATAAATAGCTAGATTATGTAGTCTAAGATAATAATATCAGTTCTCAGTTAATTGATAATAATATCAGTAATAAGAATCTCACTGTTCATGGTAGATTCCAGAGAATTTGGAGCCCAGAGAACTTCAGGGCTTTGTCAATTTCTTTGAAAATAATTCATTTTATTTAATCTGAGACTATCATTTACATACAGTCATTAGGTTTTAAGTTTTGTTTTTTGACAATGTCTTGCTGTGTAGCCAAGACTGACTTTGACCTTATGAGCCTCCTGCCTTAGCTCTCAAGTGCTGGGATAATAAGCCTGTGCCACCACCCTCAGTGACATTTCTAAAAATGGACAAACAGTGCTATTTCCAACACTCTGGTGTGAAATTATGACTATTTGGGGTGATTAAGTTCTAAACCTAACATATAAAAATATCTAAGAATGTTTCAATCCTAATCCCAGATTCTATGTACAGGTACACAGCAAAATGCTGGGAGCCAGGCATGGTGATACTTGCCTCAGGAAACTGAGACAGGAGAATTTCTGAAGAGTTCCAGGGTAGCCACAGCTATGTTTCAAGACACTAACTCAAAAACCAAACCAAAACAAAGTAAAACCCCTAAACCTAAGCAATAATCAGACCATCCCACTATTAACTGCAGATTGTTTTACTTGAAAATGTGCGTGAACTTTTCTTCAGATGGGAAATTTCCTTTGTGACTCACGAGATCCCAGGCCAGTTCTCTGCCATCTGAATCTTTCTTTGGAGTAGAGGTTGAGTTAGCAACACACAGCTCCTCAGCTGCCTCTGAGCATCAGGACTTGTTGGAGAAGTGCCATGCTGTCCCTGCCCTCAGAGAACACCTTGTCCCGTGGGAAGGGGCAGTCCCAGACACGAGATAGCTGTCTTCAAAATGCTTGCCTTGCAAACAAAGGATCCACGTTCAGTCACCCAAACCGGTGTGAAGATGTCAAGTCCTGTGACTGGATTTGTTAATCCCAATACTTGGGAGGAGGAGACAGTTGGATCCCTGGAGATCACTGGCTAGCCACCTAACCTAATGGAGGTTCCAGACCAGTGAGAGACCCTGTCTCAACACAAAGTGGGAGATGCCTGGTGAAGAACAGCCACACAATAAATTATTTCTAATGTCTCATGAAGCAATGCCGATGTAAAGTGTGGTAACACTTTTAGAAACAAAAGGGAAAAAAAGCCACACAGAAGAAAGCAAAGCATTTATTTCAGGCCTGTGTGTGTGTTGTATTGTGTTTTGTTTCTCTTAGTTTCAACAGACATAACAGGGTTTTGTGAGATTCCTGTAAATGTTTTCCACATCTGACTCAAGTAGGGCACTTACCCCTGGTGCACCATGACACAAGGCTTGTAAAAGGGTGGTGTCTCTCAGACAGACACAGGCAGAGCCCTGCTCAGAACATCAGGTGCCATGGCATTAATGCCAGTCTTCTGGGAAATGATGACAAGATTTTCCTAACCACAGCTCATACTGGTAATCTGTTTTTTTTTTAATTTCTATTGTAATTGCCTTGCAATTTATTTTTTTGTTGATTTTATTGAGCTATACATTTTTCTCTGCTCTCCTCCTTTCTTCTTCCTCTCTTCAACCCTTTCTTCAATCTCTCTTCAACCCTTTCCCATGCTCCCAATTGCTCCCAATTTACTCAGGAGAGCTTGTCTTTTTCTACTTCCCATGTAGATTAGATCCATGTATGTCTCTCTTAGGGGCCTCATTGTTGTCTGGGTTCTCTGGGATTGTGATTTGTAGGCTGGTTTTCTTTGCTTTATGTCTAAAAGACAGTTATGAATGAGTACATATGATAATTGTCTTTCTGGGTCTGGGTTACCTCACTCAAAATGATGTTTTCTAGCTCCATTCATTCGCCTGCAAATTTCAAGATGTCATTATTTTTTCTGCTGTGTAGGACTCCATTGTGTAAATGTACCACATTCTCCTTATCCATTCTTCAGTCAATCAAGGAGCATTTAGGTTGTTTCCAGGTTCTGGCTATGAAAAATTATGCTGCTATGAACATGTCCTTGTGGTACGATTGAGCATACTTTGGACATATAACCAAAAGTGGTATTGTTGGGTCTTGAGGAAGGTTGTTTCCTAATTATCGGAGAAATCACCACACTGATATCCAAAGGGGCTGTACCAGCTTGCACTCCCACCAGCAATGCAGGAGTGTTCCCTTTTCCCCACAACCTCTCCAGCATAAGTTGTCATCAGTGTTTTTGATCTTGGTCATTCTTACAGGTGTAAGATGGAATCTCAAAGTTGTTTTGATTTGCATTTCTCTGATGACTAAGGATGTTGAACATTTCCTTAAGTAACTTTCAGCCATTTTAGATTCCTCTGTTGAGAGTTCTCTGTTTAGGTCTGTACTCTATTTCTTTTATTGGATTATTTGTTCTTTTGATTACCAATTTCTTGAGTTCTTTGCATATTTTGGAGATCAGTACTCTGTCTGATGTGGGGTTGGTGAAGATCTTTCCCCATTCTGTAGGCTGTCATTTTGTCTTGTTGACCGTGTCCTTTGCTTTAAAGAAACTTTTCAGTTTCAGGAGGTCCCATTTATTAATTGTTTCTCTCAGTGTCTGTGCTACTGGAGTTATACTTAAGAAGTGGTCTCCTGTACTGATGTGGCATTTCCCTCTGTATGCTGTGATTACCATTAATGAATAAAGAAACTGCTTTGGACCTATAGCAGGGCAGAACTTAACTAGGCGGGGAAAACTGAATGCTGGGAGAAAGAAAGGCTGAGTCAGGGAGAAGCCATGGAGCCACTGCTGGAGATAGATGTGTGTTGAAACTTTGCTGGTAGGTCACGACCTCATGGTGATGCATAGATTAATGGAGATGGGTTAAATTAATATGTAAGAGTTAGCCAATAAGAAACTAGAGCTAATGGGCCAAGCAGTAATTTAATTAATACAGTTTCTGTATGATTATTTCGGGGCTAAGCAGCCGGGAACAAGCAAGTGACCTCCTTGCTACAACTGTACCAATGTGTTCAAGTGTACTTCCCACTTTCTCATCTATGAGGTTCAGTGTGGCTGGTTTTATGTTGAGGTCTTTGATCCATTTGGACTTGAGTTTTGTGCATGGTGATAGATATGGACCTATTGTCATTCTTCTACATGTTCATATCCAGTTATTGCCAGCACCATTTGTTAAATATGCTTTCTTTTTCCCATTTTATAGTTTTTGATTCTTTGTCAAAAATCAGGTGTTTGTATGTGTGTGGGTTAACATCTGGGTCTTCGATTCTGTTCCATTGGTCCTTCTGTCTGCTTTTTATGCCAATACCAGACTGTTTCAGTACTGTAGCTCTATAGTAGAGTTTGAAGTCAGGGATAGTGGTGCCTCCAGAAGTTCCTTCATTGTACAGGATTGTTTTGGCTATTCTGGGTTTTTTGCTTTTCTATATGAAGTTGAGTATCTTTCTTTTGAGGTCTGTGAAGAATTTTGCTGGGATTTTTCTGGGCATTGTATCAAATCTGTAGATTGCTTTTGGTAAGATTGCCATTTTTACTATGTTAATTCTACCGACCCAAGAGCATGGGAGATCTATAAAAACCACAAATGGTCATCTCACTAGATGATAAAAAATCTTTTGACAAAACACAACATCCCTTCATGATAAAGGTCTTGGAGAGAGCAGGGATACAAGGAACATACCTAAAGATCATAAAGGCAATATACAGCAGGCCAACAGCCAACATCAAACTAAATGGAGAGAAACTCACAGGGATCCCACTGAAATCAGGAACAAGACAAGGTTGTCCACTCTCTCCATATCTATTCAATATAGTTCTTGAGGTCCTAGCTAGAGCAATAAGACAACAAATGGAGATCAAGGGAATACAAATCATAAAAGAAGTCAAACTCTCACTATTTGCTGATGATATGATAGTTTACATAAACAACCCCAAAAATTCTACCAAGGAACTTCCACAACTCATAAACACTTTCAGTAATTTAGCAGGATACAAGATTAACTCAAAAAAATCAGTAGCCCTCCTGTACACAGACGATAAATGGGCTGAGAAAGAAATCAGAGAAACATCACCCTTCACAATAGCCATAAATAGCATGAAATATCTCAGAGTAATTCTAACCAAACAGGTGGAAGACCTTTATGACAAGAACTTTAAATCTTTGAAGAAAGAAATTGAAGAAGAAGCCAGAAAGCGAAAGCATACTTGTAATCTTAACGCTCAGGATGTTGAAGCAGGAGGACTGCTTTGAGTCTGAGTCTAGACTTGACTATATAGTGAACTTTTCATAGGTCATTGTGGGCTACAGTGTGAGATCCTGTCTTAAATCAAAACTCTAAACACACCAGCAGTGAAGAGATGTTTCTCTCTTGTTCCTAATTCAAGTTTAGAGTTAGTCTGTCACCTGTACTTTAATGAAGTCCACTCTTTATGTATTGTGTGGACTTCTGCTGTCCTGCTTTGGGCGCTCATTGTTCTGGAACACTGATGACACACAAGATGGTCAGTGCCAAGAAAGCAGGGATAGGTGACAGAGGTGCTCATGCTTTGATGCAGCATCCTTCATGCTTTCTCCCCCCACACTCATCACACCCGCCTAGCTGGGCCAGGAGGCACCCATAGTCACTGACTGTTCACACCCGCCTAGCTGGGCCAGGAGGCACCCATAGTCACTGACTAGTCACACCTGCCTAGCTGGGCCGGGCATCATCCACAGTCACTGACTAGTCACACCTGCCTAGTTGGTGTCACTGATTTTTGTACAGGTGTGTGCCACTGTGCCCATATCAGGAAGCACTAGGGATCTAACCCCTATGTGTGCTAGGCCAGCGCTCTATCAGCTAAAAGTCACATCCCCAGTCTCCCAATTTCCTCCTTCTGCTAAGTCGTAGAATTTTAAAAGCAGGTAAAGGAAAGCTCATTACACTGTAAATTAGTCTGTGCAGAATTACCATTAGTCATATTTAGCATAAAATCATTTGCAGTTATGATCTAGTAGTCTAACATTGTCCCCTAATGCTAGCGTTCAAACCCAGGACCTCATGCCTGCTAGCAAATGCTTTACTGCTGAGCTACTCACCCAGCCCTCCTCAGTCTTCCTACAGACTGGCACCAGAATTAAATGTGACTTTTTATTGGGTGAGTTACACAGATGGAACAATCCAGGCATGATTTAAAGGCACCATGATAGATAACAGATTCTCTCGGGGTGTAAGCCATGTTACTTTATATTAAGTGAGTTATTCTAGAAGACTTCCAGTCTGCTAGACCTCACCAAATCAAAGCCTTTTAAAGAAAAACTAAACCACACCTATATATAATATAACAGAGTATTGAGAAAAATCCAATTGTTTGGTTTGACATTTAAAAAATGGTATTCCCAACTGATGCACACATCTTCCATCTTGTTGATGTCCTCTAGGCACTCAGTTCATAAGAACAGATATTCATACCATTCTTATGTGAGGTTGTTTTCCTTTCAAAATTTACTATGCAGTAAACCTGGGTGTGGTGGCTCATAGCTATAATCCCAGCACTCAGGAGGTTGAGGAAGAAAGATTACTATGTCAGCCTGGGCTACATGCTTAATGCAAACTTGGCTCAGGCTATCCCAAAAGACCTCATCTCATGAAAACCAAAGAAAAAGAGATAGTGTATTATGCTGTAAAATTACCAGTCTTATTATGAATACAGTTCATGGCATATGTAGATCGTGGCTATGGATAATAGCATATGCCAATAGTAGATGCATGCTTTGACAATGGCTTTCCAGAGAACGTTGGGAAGCCCCTCTCCACAAACAGTGTAATTGGTAATGAGGGAGCTAGTGGGTAAAGAAACCTGAGTATTTCTGAGAAGTCAATGTATGGTGTTTATACTTCCAGCTTTTGAGAGGCTGAGGCAGGAGGATTGCTACAAACTTGGGCTACATAGTGAATCCCAGGCTAGACGCAGTTGCATAGCAAGATTCTTCTGACTTAATTAAACAATAGAAAGTAAATAGTACCAGACAATGGTCTTAAGTTATCGTCTCTATGGTTGGTGTTCTGCTTTGCAGCTCGAGCGACATGCCATTCAAATAGCTGGCCAATGAAGTTGCTGGTCTTTAATAACATTTCAGGGCTCTGGATTATGTCAGAGATAGCATTACACCTGTGTACCACAGACGTATATTCCTTAATTTAATGAAAGCAGCAAGTCTGTTGACCTTCTGTGATAGCTCTGGAAACTAGTGGCCTCTCTGGGTGTCCAGGAATTGCTTTGACAACGGTGGAGATGGGACTCCAGGTTACATCAACTTGGCTATTGGTTCAATGCAAAGAGATTCTACAGACCCAAAGGTAAAGCCCTTCATTTAACAACCCTTTGGAAGCCTCAGAGAAGGACAACATCTGGATCCCGATCTACCTTTGACCTTTTAGTAGCACTACTTCCTCTTTAGGCAAGGAATGCTGGGTACAGGCAATCAATTACCTATAAGGAATGGCTCTGTCCTAATTAGCTTGGTCAGCTCACTGCAGACAAAGGTGTGGCCTGGCCTCGGGCTGTGAAGAAAGGTGTGAGAGGCCGTGCTGCTGGGGTCATTCACCTCAGGGTCCCTTCACCTTCCTGAGCCTGTAATTCCTTTTACCACCGGACTGTCAATCCAAACAGCAGCCCACACTTCCTCAGGCCCCTTTCACACACACTTTGCTTCTCTGAGTGGCGTTTGTCTGATCTTTTCTTCGCTGGTTTTAACTTTTAAGATAGTCTCTTTCTTATGTAAAAAAGGCAATTAGACTCGTATCTGTTTATTTTAAACAAAATGGCTGTTAATTAGTGTGATGAAAACCCTACCATTGTAGACTTTGGGCTCCACTTTGTACTGCTCTAAATTGAGCGTGGTCTGGTGCCAGCTGACATGATAACAACCCCAAGTCTGGCTTTTTAAGAATTAATGAACAAACACATCCACGAGGCTTTGTTTTGTCTCGTTCAGATCTATAGGCGAGGAATGCATCACAGTTCTTGGTTGTTTTTTTTTTTAAAGCTGACTAATGCTTTTGCTTATTAAAAGTGCATAAACTTATTGAAGAACTTTTTGATAATATAACTGGCATGTGAAAGCTGCAGTATTTTCATTTAATTAGCTCAGTTTTGACTTTCTAAGTTGGAGCTCAAGGTATAATTATTTTGCCTTCAGAAACACACCCCAGCCTTTTACTCCTCACGATTTACCAACTCACCAGACTTCCACACACATCTCGAAAGATCAAACCTCTCTTCCTTCTGCTCCATTTAACATGTAGAACCAATGAACTGATCCCAAGAGCTGGTTTATTGCACAGAGACTGTAAAGAGTGCAGAACATCTTTAACATCTGCAACACTTCAATGATGCTCTGAGTACAGATGTGGAACTAATATAATATTTGAAAAACGTAGCTTATGTACATGCATGCTAGTGCTAAGGTCGAAAGCCCTGATAATATATATTAGTATAACTTTTCAAGCACTCGGATGAAAATATATTTCTAATTAGACAGTGAAACCCAGAAACGAATGGAAGTGTGACACGTTGCCCAGACACCTTCACTCTTTTACATCTGGTTAATTGAAGTTAGAAATTCATATCTCTTTAACGAGCAAAGAAGAAGTCGGGCATCAGAAGGCCAGTGACCCAGCTCTCTGGATGAGCGTGGAGTCTGAATTAATGCCAAGGCAGGAACAGGTAGCTCTGCCTCTTGCTCAGGTGTCTGGGAACATCCTGGATTCAAAACCACAATCTTCCTCTGGAAACCCAGAGTGAAACTGGGTTTCTAGTTGACCTGCTGCTTTGGAAAGACTTGGGGGTGGCAATGGATCAAATGTTTCACTCAAGGGGAGGTTAAAACCCAGTAATAGTATCTGCCAGTTACCCGCTTCTTGTCGTTCCAAGGCAGCACCATGAGCCGCTGATCATATTCTATTCACTAACATCGCGTGTAAACTTAACCAGCCCTGCAAAGCAGGCCTGCCTGTGTGCACCGTCAGCTGATAAATCAGGCTTGGAAAGGCTGAGCGCCTTGCTGAGCTCCCTCACCTGGGAGGCGACAGACTTGAGTCTTGAACTCTGACTGTTATGGTTGCAGAGCTTTCTGTAAAACTGCTCCTGATACTTGTTGTAAGACATAAGTTTTAAAAAAAATCACATTCTGATATTATGTAAGGAAACGTCTTCATCTGTGATCTTCCTAAGTCAGGAGGAACTTCAGTCTCCACCCTCCCCGTGGCTACCTCCTCAGAGGCATCCTCCATTAAACACTCCCATGAATGGAAATCCATTCTTGATAGATTTAAGCATTCCTCTGTTCCCTAGTGCTCATCTTGGATGGTTCCCGCCTTCATCTCTCCTCTCTGCTGCACTTTTTCTTGGTACTTCGCCTGCATTTATCCCCCTGATTGCACTTCATGCTCCTAGTTTCCTCCTTTATTGTGGCTTTGTCAGCGGCGGTCTATCTTTAGCCAGCTGCTCCGTGTTTACAATCCTTCTCGCAAGGCGGAGGCTCGTGTGGTGATGACACTCCGAGATGAAATAATGTAGATGCAGTAGTTGGGCGATCAAATTCAAAGTGCGTTCTAGACCTCGAATTAGTAGGAAAGCAATAAATGGGTCGATGTTGGCTCTCTGCATGGTCTGTGTTTTGGTTTCCAATGAAAGATATCTGTACCCGATGGTTTAAGAATATTCCCATGCAGTTACTTTATATGGCTTTCAATTTTAAAGCATATTAGCTTAATGAATAGTTCAAAGTTTGATTATATTTGATCTACTGTGACATTAATCTTTTTATTATTTTCCCACTAAACCCACAGCTCATGCAGTAAACCTTTGATCATATTTGCTTACTGTTTCCTGCCCTCAAGTCCTTGATTTCCATTTCCTTTTCAGTAGTAATGAGACAAATTATCCAACAAGCTCCTTTGAGGAAACTCCAATTGTAATCAGTTAGCTTGATGGAGAAAACGATAGTTGGTATGCAGCGCTTGTCTTCCCTTGCGGATACCCAGCGCTTGTAATTGAGGGCTTCCACAGGGCATGGAGCACCCACCCAGCAAACTTTACAAAGTGAAACCAGATTCCCTCACCCCACACAGACCAGATGTCAGTTCCTGAGCCGCGTGAGTCTACCGGACTTCGTCGTGTTGTTTTAACATTTTCCTAATAAGGTGACGTGGGCACCGGAGAAAAAGCCTTCTTTGTTCGGGTACAGATGCGACAGTCCCTAGCTTTGAGTGCGGTGGAAAGCGTCATGCCGTCGTGAGTCCGCAGTGAGTCCACCAGGGAGAGAAAGACAATCCCATCAATAAAGAGCCACGAGAAAGGAGAGCCTTAGAATGCTGGTCAGGAGCCAGTTCAGAAACAGAGAACCCCTTTAAGGATGGAACCGGATAGAAACAAGCTAGGAACTGGGATACTCCGTGCAGAATCTCTTCGTGTTTCGAAACATCACCAAGATCCTGGAAGATGGGGGGAAATGGAAAATGGCGGGAAGCATCGATGTTTTTAAATAAAACATCTACAACCACGGAAAGCCTACATGTGACGAACACTTCCAGCACCGAGAGACAGATGCGTGCAAACATTAAAATCTGGAACAGCAAAATGTACCAGGGGAGCAGACACTGAGAACTATTTTAGGTCTGTTTGGTTGGCAGGACCAGGAGAGCACACACAGAACCAACTCAGGGTCGGCTCGATTAAGCTCTTTTCACTTGAAAGCAACTGCGCAAGACCTGGACTCTCAGAATATCTGGGCCACTCTTACTCATTTGCATATCCAGGGCCAAGCCTAGTCAATGAACATTTCTGTTCCTTGATGACAACCATCTCTGGAGCATTATCTATGGACAAGATCACTGCCATCAAGAGCTGTTACTAACTGGCTCTGCACACTCACGTTTAGGCACATTGTATGTGGTCTTTATGCCGGTCATTCGAAGAAGGCCCCTCAGCACCTCAGTTTCACGCCTGTCTCTCTGACGGTGGCAGAGTCCCAGAAGGATCAGACAGTGTTTCCAGTTGCACGCAGAGAGAAAAGTTCACATCTAGGCTATGACATTTAGCAAGGCCATAAAGAGCCCAGGCTTGGCTTCTCTACTGTCTCACCGCATCCCTGCCTGGCAAGCTCAGGACAGCTTGTTCCCTGCACACACTCCATCCCCCAGCCTCAGCTCTTGCACATCTACAACATCTACTTCCTCGTGTCTCCCATGTGGGACTCTATACTCTGTTTTCAGTGTTGTTGATCTTTTCAAACCCTCCTGTTCACTCTGTTGAGGAGACTTCTCCAATGTGCAAATTGAGCTGTTAACTCTTTCCAGAAAAACCATCAGGGTTCTCGATAGCATTAAAGGTCAAGTCCAAACTCCCCAACATGACGTCAGAGACCATGTGATCTGGGCTCACGTTTCCTTTTCCCCAGCCCCACCCCTCTTCTGTAGACAGTGTGTTTGTTATCTGTGGTCTCCAGTACACACTGCTCTTCTTCTTGGCCATCGCTCCTGTTTTCTCTGCTCACAATTTCCTTCCTCCTTTCTTGGCCCAGCTACTCAAGCCTGTTCCATCCATTGAGCATCAGTGGTTTGTCTTGTCTCCTCTGATTCTGAACAGTGAATCTAGCTCATGCTCCTGTCCTGGTTGCATGTCCATCACGACGTATGTGCTAACTTCCGGTCACTGGTTTCTGTATGTTTTCAACTAGGTTACCATCTATCTAGTATATGGATAACACTGTCAAGTTTCTCCTGGACTTCCCAGAATCTAATACAGAATGAGCATTTTTTGGCATCTTACTGTATGAATGGGTCAAAAAAAAAAAGAATTGATGTGTGTGGAGATTCTCTGGTCTTTGGAGTTTCCAGTTTGATGTCAGACCTTCAAAAGGATGTGTGTGTGTTGTTGCTAAAGGGGAGAGTTGGTACCAATGCCATGCCATCATCAGGATGTGGGCACCTAAGAGGCATTGGGTTTGGATGAACCCTGAGGAGCTACAGCTTTCTGGGTGGTTCTCATAGTCAGATTCTGTTTGGCGCTAGACCCAATTACTTGGCCACACTTTCAAAATGGTGTACATTTTGAGGGGGATAGAGAAGATTTGTGGAAAAAGACTTAGAAATCCTGTGGTAGAGTCTTGATCCAGCTAGGGGGGTGGCTTCAGATAGATACTTTTTTCCCCACTTCATCTTTAAACAATTGATTTAATAGCCTTAGGAGCCCACCCAGTGAGTGCTTCTTTTTTAAAGGTCCTGGGTAATTCTCATTCTAGTCAGGGAGGGGGCTGTCCTTTGGAGGCAATGGGTTAACTGTCCGAATTTTGGCACAGGAGGAAGATCTTAGTACAGAATGTGGGGTTGTGGAAACTTCCACAACATGTTGAACCATACAGACTTCGGTTCTCCCCATCCAACAGACTCCGCTGAGCTATCAGACCAGTGTGTGTGCTACAGAATTGTGTCTCCACAAGTGTGTCTTCAGAGGGCTGAGATAACATGAATGTCCAAGCCTGCAGGGTGGTGCTCAAATGTTTATTTAGAAAAGTTTAACTACAGCTATGTCAGGTCTCCTAATTATTGATTGTCTTTCTGTCCTTTTTCTCTTTCTGCTCTTCCTGTCTCTCCCTCCTAAATCATGGAAACAAGAAGCTCCAAGGTACAGACAAAACAAAACCCACACACCTTTGTCTGGAGTGCTGGGTAGTGAGACTCCTGGTGTTAGACTGAGTGTCACCCTAAGACAGCAGTAGCCTTGGAATAAGTAGGTATGAATACAAGAAGATGGTCCAGGCAGGTGCCTTGATTCATGGCAGCTGCCTCCCAGAGTTCTATGCACTGGACATGTCCTTGAACACCTTCTGACAAAGTTATTTGGAATGTCAAGGATGTTTGGCAGTCAAGAAATCATTTCCAATCAGCATAGAAGTGTGTGGAAACATTTTTAAAAAAATTGTTGGAAGGTTTTTGGGTGCTTTTTATTCAACTCATCTGTATCCTAAATTCATTTGGCTCCTGTCTGCCAGCATTCCTGTTTTGGTTAATGGCTTCCCCCAGTTTCCTTCTGCTTCTCAGACTGCTGTGCTGAAAGAGGCTTGCAGTCAGCCTGGTCTAGAGTCTCCTGCTCACTGTCACTGTGCCTGTGACTCAGACACGTCACTGCTCCCTCTCCATACTGCCCTCTGCTTTGCTCATTTGACTCAGCACTAGATGGTTAAGAAACAGTCATTCTTTTCTTTCACCATTTGTTTTCATAGTTCAAAATGAACCGAGCTTTCCCCAGTGGACTCAGTGAAAGGTTGGTAGATGAATACACATTCCTAAGTGGAATATGAGACGGGTGTGGTGGCTCACTCTTGCCACACAGCACTTAGGAGGCTTAGGCAGGATGATGGCCTGGGCTGCAGAGTGACACTGGTCTCAAAAGTATAGAGAAAAGACAATAAAAACTCAACAAGAACAAAATTCAAAATTGCAGCAGACTGAGACTTGTAGCAGCTGAAGAGAGGATAAAATGATGTTTAAGGTCACTTGGGATGGTGTCTGTTGCACAATCAGCCATGAGTACATGTTGGATATTTGTACTAATTTGAACTTGAAGCAAGTAATGGTTAGCATGGGAGTTCTGAGGTCAGAGAGTCTCTGGGTAATTCCTGCTGCGTCATGAACTGGTTAGCTCAGCTCTCTGGACTTCAGTTTTCTCACACCGAGGAGGAATGTACAGAGAGCATCGTCCTCACAGAAGCTTGGTTGAGCGTCAAATGGGAAGAATCATCCACAGTGCAGGTGCTGCAGGCCAGTGAATGACAGGAACCACCCGCAGTCATCTGCGGTATCCTTTGCACCATCAGCACCACCTCTAACCAGCCCTATCAGCATCACGGACATCCCTGACGCTCCACGGAAATCCTGGAATGTCCCGCCCAGCACAGTCAGCTCAGTCCTCAGCCACTGGGAAAAGCTGAAGGTGACACATACCCTGCACGCTCTCTGTGCCAAGTTCCCCTCAAAATGGCATCTAGGTAACAAGCATGTTTTACCAGTCGTGGAACTTGGACAAGTGATTTAAACTCTGCACTTCAGGTTCCTCCCCAGAGAATGCTAATAATGATTTCTATTGTCTGTGGTTCTTATTAATAAAGGGCGAAAAGAGCACCCATCCATACAGTTAAGTCATGAAAGTAATACCCTTTTCTAAAAGGAATAGTCTAATAGTGGGGTAAAGGATATGAACACATGTACAAATAGTGGCTATCAGTATGTGTGCTACAGCACCGGGTACACACATAAACACATATACTCTGCAGGTATGTTTTTATTTATTGCTGTCTTAAGGATCAAAGGATAGAACTCAGGGCTTCAGATATAACTAGGTAAGCACTCTAACACTGATAAGCTACAGCCTAGGTTGTTATAAGTTGAGGTCTCTCTCTCTCTCTCTCTCTCTCTCTCTCTCTCTCTGTGTGTGTGTGTGTGTGTGTGTGTGTGAGAGAGAGAGAGAGAGAGAGAGAGAGAGTATTTGCATGTATGTAGGTGCATGAGACCAGCTGTGCTCACACATGTGTGCATGTGCATGTGGAGACTCAAAGTTGACATTGGGTGTCTTCCTTAATTACTTTGAGACCCAGCCTTTCACGGGACCAGGCCCTCTCTGATTCACTTTAGTCTCTCTAGTCAGTTGCCACGGTGATCCCATGGCTCTGCTCCCTAAGTGCTGGGTTTTTACAGGTGGCTCCCACAGCTGTCTGGTTCTGGTTAACCCACCTCTGGTCCCTGCAGTTGCATGGCCAGTACTTTATCCACTTAGCCATCACTCCAGCCCCTTTGATAGCTTTTTGTAAACAGTGATGTTTCCATCATTTCCCAGGGAACAGATTCCAAATTCCATCAAAGGGAATCTAGAATTGTAAACCTCAGGACTGGAGAGACGCCTCAGCAGCTAGAAGTACACACCACTCTTGCAGAGGACACGCATAGCCCCAGTGCTGGGAGATCTGATGGTTCTGGCCTGTGCGCCTCTATGCAAACGGATGCTCTGTGAATTAAAGACCTCAAACCTCTTTGAAAATGTACCGTCCATGTCTGAGACATCCTTTAGTTAGCACAGGGTGGCAATGAAGTTAGTCCTCAGTGTCAACATTGTTTTAAACTTATAAAATATTAGATCATTGGCCAAGATTCTGTTTCTTTCAAAATATCAATAAACACAAAAGTGTGCTTGAAAAAACTCATCCTGCTTCATTGGAGTAAACCAAGAGAGAAAGTTTTGTGTTTTCCAGTCATGTAAAGGAATATATATATATATATATATATACCTGAGACTATAGACTTCTGTGTTCCAAAATAAAAACTTACTGTGGCAGGACTGGAAGCCTCAGATCAAAAGGGCAATTCTAGAAAATTGTGGTGAGTGAATGAGGCTCTCGTTTATTGAAGAAATCAATTTGCTATCTTAACCAATGGCACCAGCGCCGTCCCAGTAATCTCTGAAAATAGATAGGCACTTTGCGGTTCACCAAGCCGGAGATCACAAATGTTTCCTTACACCTGGCAGGCTCACACCCTTTCAAATAAGATTCTATCACCAGAGCCTTGTGGGTTTATGAAGCCACAAGTTTATTAGTTAGATAAAATCTCAAGGCGTTTAGAAGTTTAAAACCAGGCTGTCAAACTGTATTTCAGTTATAATGGCAATTTCCAAAGTAAATATGACACAGTGACTTCTAAGCCTTGTCACTCTGTCTCCTTGATGGTGTGTGACTCCTGAGCCACAGCGGCAGCCTCAGCCCTTCCTGCCTGTGTTTTGAAAGCCAGCTGTGCACAGTCAGTGGTGAAGTGTGCAGCCTTGGAGTAGAAACCTGATCAGAACTTCTGATTTGCCCCCATGCTTCTGTGGATAAAAGGCAGGCACACATTTTAAAAGAAAACAAGACAGCTTCATTATTATTATTATCATTATCATTATTATTAGATTACTTTCATTCTATTGAAAATATCTTATATCAGCCCAGGCTGATCTGGAGTTTACTATGTGGTCCAGAGTGGCCCTAAGCTCAGCCCCGGAGTGCTGGAATCACAGATGTGAACCACCATACATGGCTCAAATACAGGTTGAAGTAGGCAGTGCCGTGGAAAGATTGGAAAGCAGTGCTGAGGATTATGTGCACTGCGTGTGTGGGAGCC
The DNA here is from genome assembly GCA_004026605.1 of Ondatra zibethicus. Classification (NCBI taxonomy): domain Eukaryota; kingdom Metazoa; phylum Chordata; class Mammalia; order Rodentia; family Cricetidae; genus Ondatra; species Ondatra zibethicus. Next base: position 44,020 of record PVIU01009219.1, read on the forward strand.
TGCAGTGGCCTTAAGAGGACATCAGAGTCACAAAAGCTGGAGTTACAAGCAGATGTTAGCCACCATGTGGGTGGGAGCTGACGCTGAGTCTTCTGCCAATGCTGTCAACTAACAAGCCACCTCTCAGACCCTGAAATAGATGTTTTTTAAAACATCTTTGTTCCTAGGTGCTGGGGGGCTGCACATGTCAGAGTGCACAGGTGGAGTCAGGAGAGCACTTGTGAGTATCAGTTCTTTCCTTCCAATGTGCAGATCCCAGGAAGTGAACTTAGATTGTCCATTTGGGCAGCAATCGCCTTTACCTGCTGAACTCCGTCACCACCAAATGTTTCAGGATATTTCTTACTCTCACTGAAGTTGTCTAAATGTTTAGAATTCAGTATTCTAAGAGCTGCATAAAACCACTTTTCTCTTTTAACTCATAAGTCTTGAGAAACAGAAGCTAATCTTTTCTTCTCTTTGAGACAGGATTTCTCTGTGTAGCCTTGGCTATCCTGGAACCTGCTCTATAGATCAGGCTGGCCTTGAACCAGAAGCTAATCTTAAGTAGTCAATATGGCATCAGCACCAATTCCGGAGCAGCAAATTTTGGCGTGTTCATTGGGTCTATGTTGTCTATGAAATTGTCAGAGGAAGAATTCATTCCCTGGGAGATCTAGGTAGAGGTAGGGAGACAGAACATTTATCTGCTCTTAGGTCTTCTATATTTACCAAGACATCAATATGGCATTTAACCACTCTTATTTTCAAGTTTAATATACTTTATTATTTTTATGTTTTTTCCCACACACATCATGGTGGGACGTGTGAGGTCAGAGGATCAATTGTGTGTGTGTGTGTGTGTCTGTGTGTGTGCATGTGTTGGGGAGTCTGTTCTCTCCTTCTACCAGGTATGTCCCAGGGATTGAACTCAGATAGTCAGGCTTGGTCATGGGTGCCTTTAGTCACTGAGCCAGTGTGTGGACTCCTAGTAAACAAACTCAGTTCACAACGGTCTTTCTAGAAGACCTCGCAGCAGCACCTGCCCCTAGTGCTGATGGTCACAGCCTGACCTCTGCTGAGTATTTTCCCGCAGTGGACACATCTTCCCCATGTGGCCCTTTGCTTCCTCTGGTATCCCAGTGAGGTAAAACGTAACCCATAGCTCTATCCATAACTCACTGAACCAAGATTTGAACTCCAAGACCAGAGCAGTTGCCATGGTATTACACTGCAGCTTAATTTCCCGAGGATTATACACCTGAAGGTTCTGTTATGCATGGAAGGGGCAATGTCTCCAAGAACATGAGTTTTACTTGACACACATCACCGCCAGTGTTTGACAAAGGCCAAACACTGTGTTTGTGCATGTGTGTGTTTTATGTGCATGTGTGTGTGTGTGTGTGTGTGATCACGCACACACACTGTGTACACATGGAGGCCAGAGGAGGATGTTAGTCGCCTGCTCTGTCACTCCGTCTTATTCCCTGAGGTCTCTCACTGAACCTGCATCTAAGCTGGCAGTCAACAAGTCCATCCATCCTCCTGTCTCCCCCGCCCCATGCACATACAGTGTTGGGGTTACAGGAGCACACAGGTATATCAGCTTTTTATGTGGGTGCTTGAGATTTGAACTCAGGTCTTCATGCTTGTACAACAAGTACCCACTCCTATCTGCTGAACCCTTGTCCCAGCCCTTGTCTCCTCTCCCCCAACTATGAGATCCATGGTCTCTTACTATCCTGGAACATACAAAGTAGCCTGTTGGGACTGGGCTGGTGAGTGCAGGGATTCACCTGTCTGTCTCCCACTCCGTTTGTTTTTCTTATGTGGGTTCTAGGGATCAAACTCTGGTTCTCTTGCTTGCAGAACAAACACTTCATGGACTGAGCCATTCCCCAGCCCCAGGATATCATTACAAACATTTTGACCCCCAAACTGAAGCAAATTAGCGCTGCATTAATGGAGGCAGACAGCAGTCTGTGGCATAGCTTTAGACAGGAATGGCTGCGAGTGTGATGTTTGCTGAGTTTATCACTGCGCCACGAGGCAGAATTCTTGCCTAGATTTTGGTTGACTCGTATGCATTGCTCTGTTGTCAGGAGTGGAATACCAAGACTCTTGCTTCTGTGTCCGTCGGCGAAAACTCATTTCACATCAAGCTGGTTCTTCCAGGTCTCTTGTGTAAGATAGACGTGGGCTGGTCTGTTTCTTATCTTATGCTGTAAGTTCTATCTTTCCATACTGACAGCTTTGGTAGCAAAATCCAAAATGAGTGTATTTAATGAAAAAACCCTATGGTCTATTTCTATGGCTTAAAGAATCAGTTTGGAATACATCAGCCATGTAAACAAATATTCTTTAAAAAAAAGATGTTTTTCTCTTCTCTTTGTAACAGTCTGGCCACTTAGTGGAGGGTACCAAATATAAGAGCCCACGTTTGGACTGGCTATATCCTACCAGGACGATGAGGGAACTTCCAGAATTTGTGTGGAGGAAACTCCCAGGGAAGAACCTTCAGCACAGTGTTGCTTTCTCACCTTTGCAAGCATAACCTCATCCTCACAAGCTCTCAGTGCGCCCTGCTTGCCACAGACCTCACAAAGACGCCGCGTCATGTCTGAGGCAGCATTGAAGACGAGAGCCCATAGCTGTCAGTTGTAATATTAGATGGATCGTCCTTCGGGGAGAAAGGTGATTTAACAGGAACCCCAGAGGTCTGTGATCTGAATATATCCACGTAAGAGCAATTCTGAGAAGACCACAGTTCGAGCATAGCTCACTTGGCCGGGTCTGCCCAACAGCTGCCCACTTGTCAGGTTCGCAGTGCAGAAACCGAGCATCTCTGCAGCTGGCTAGCGGTCAGACTCACGGTGTCATCCTACTGATGGCCCGGAGGAAGCCCCCTTTGTTACTTGTCATGTAAGCTCTTTGGAAGCTAGAGAATCTGGTGACAGACACCAGTGTATTCCATTGGACATGCTTTCTGCAGAGATAGCCTTTGGTTACCATGGAGATGACCTGGGTGATAAGAGGACCAGCCTTTGGGTTGGACCTCAGATTTTCCTTTTCATTTCCATTTAATTTAATTTGACTGCAAAATGTCACTTCAGTTGCATTGATTAAGCTTCATTGCTGCCACCGTCACTGTTAGAAAGGTGACAGGGCAGGCCAACTGGTATCATTTCATAGCATTACCCTCCTCTGATATCAATACAGATGGGCTTTGAGATGTGACACCCCTGGCCACGATGGCACTGACACACGCTTCTCTTGCTCACTTCATGAAATATAGGAACTGGAGTTATGTTGGGCATCAGGGTCTCTCTCTCTCTCTCTCTCTTTCTCTCTCTCTCTCTTTCTCCCCTCATTCTTTCTTTGCTTTAACTCTGTGATTGTGTAAGGTGTGATATACAGTGTTTGAAAACTAAAAATTAGTATGTCTTCCAATTTGCCTTTAAATTTTTTTTCCTCAGAAGTTGGCTATGTTCTTAAAAACATCTTTTATGGTTCAGATAAATGAAAAGTTTTAAGGTGCAGTTGAAATACAAATATGATACATTAGTTCTTGGTCCTATGGACTGGACAAGCCATCTTTGAGTGTTCATTAAGTTGCCTTGGAATGAAAATGATGCTGTAGGCAAAGGTTTTCTGTGGTGGCCTGATCCTCTGATATCTTTATTGGTGCCCTGGCTCTTTATGCTTCTTAGAACCCATAACTAATTCCTGGCTTGTATTGTCACCTACTTTTTCTTTTAGCTGAAAAAAAAACAACAATAAAATGCAGAATGATATCTTAGGTGCTCAGCATTTATCTAAACCAAAGAGACAATGGATTCTTGAACAAAAGAAGCTTCCTGTGAATAGAATTTCTGTGGTGAGACATATGAACAAAGAGACGATTTTCTAGGAGGATGTCTAGACTCTACCCATCAGGGTGCTTAGAATGTGGTATGGAGGCGAGGTTTGGTTCTTGGGCATGCAGGCGTTATCTCATTAAGGCTGCTGGGGATGCACCATCATTTGGGAAGGTGCTTTATTCATCTGTACATGGTAAAAGGAACCTGGAAACATATGGCTGAAAAGCAGGTCACCACAGATATACCAGTGCATTGAGGTGAAACTCCTAAAATGGGCTTGCCACTTCCTGTTTCTCCGAGGACGGCAGCTTCCTTGAGGGGGACTGGGAAGAAGAAAGCGACAATTACTAGTTGGATGCTTGTTTTGTGGCCATTGCTTCTTGGGAACTGATGCCAGCATTTTATGAAGGATTTCTATTAATTGTTCATATTATTATTATTATGATGATGATGATGATGATGATGATGATGTGTGTGTGTGTGTATGAATATTGTGCATGTTTCTGTAGGGGTGCATGTATATATACAGATGCCCATGCATGTACACATGAGTGTGCATGAGTGTTGAGGCCAGAAGTTACCATGAGGCGTCATTATTCAGGGGCCATCTACCTTGTTTTTATTTGAGATAGGGCCTCTCAACGGCTTGGCTAGGCTGAATGGTCAGTGCACCCCAGGGACCGCCTGTCTCTATCTTCCTAGCACTGGGATTGCAAAGGCACACCGCCACGTCCTGCTGGATCACAACTGTACACTGCCATGCTCTGCTTTTTGATCTGGGTTCTGGGGATTGATCTCAGGTCCTTCTGCTTGTGGTTGTTTTATCGACTGAGCTGTCTCTCATCCTGTTCATGTGATTACTGCTGGAATCTAAAACTTTGTGCTTTGGGAGATAATTTTACTTAAAGAGACAAATTCTGCTAAGTTAGGATGTTCTAGAATTCCAATGAATAATACAGTGAACGTCATAGTCTGACTCCATCCAGTGACCACTAAATAATTAGACTAGTGTTACCCAATCTGTTATATGCATGAGAATCATGTACACATTTTAAATTCAAGTCTGAGTCACAAGGTCAGGGCATGGTTGGAAATGGTAGGTACTTTAAATCTAAAGAAGTGTTTCTTTTTAGTTATGTATGTCTGTGTCTGTGTGATGTGCATGTGAGTGCAGTGCCCAGAGAAGCCAGAAGAGGGCATCAGATGCTCAAGAGATAAAGAATACTGGCAGCTGTGACCTGCCTAATCTGAGTGCTGGGAATTAAAACTCAAATCCTCTGTGAGAGCAATTCATTTTCCTTAGCATTGAGCCATCTCTCCAGCTCCCATTCTGGGTTTCTAGAAAGTCACCAATTCGGGCTGATGCTAGTTGTTCCCTGATCCCATTGTATTTAGTGAAGGCATAGAGCACAGTAAGTTTAATTGCCAACTTGACACATTCTAGAACCATCTAGTTCTCAGCCTAAACATGGGTAGCACCATTCTCTGGGTTTGGGGCCAAGGCTTTATATGAGAGGAGAACGTGAGTGTGAGCAGGCATTCTCTCTCTGCTCTTCAGTGTGGGTGTGGCTAGCTGCTTCAGATTCCCTGATATGATAGACTGTATAACCTGAAAAGGATACTTTCATCTCTAAGTTGCAATAACAGGAATCAAAACTGGGGCAGGTTCTTTTCTAAAATTATGACTGAATGAATGTTAGTTATGCATGCTAGTGGTTTTCACTGTGACATTTCCTTATTGCATATGCCTTGGGTTGATAATATCCACCTGTGCCCCTCACCATTTCCTTGCACCCTGCTTCCCCAGTAGTACAAGCAGACTCTATCTTGCCTGCAAGCTGGAATAAACCTGAAATGTCTCTTAAATCTGTGTTGATGCTGAATCCCCAGCAGATGCTGCTGTTGGTGGAGCCTTGCTGAGGTGGATCCTCAAGGAAGGAACTTAGGTCATTGGGTCTTTCTCTTGAAGGAGGTATTAGGACATCAGCCCCTCCTTTTTACGTGTCTCAGCCAGCAGGAGGTGAGCAGCTTTACCCTACTTCTCTAAATGTTCCCCACCATGATGGCCCAGCTTGGCAGAAGTCCAGAGGCAGTGATTCAAACAAATCGTGGACAAAACCCCTGAGACCATGAACATGGAGCCACAATGAACCTTCCCCCTTTAAGTGGATTTGCCCAGGCATTTCTTGTAGTGACTAACAACACACTTGGGAAGGTTACAAACACGTGAGTCTGGGCCACGTGTGTTTCATGGCAGACACGTGTATTCAATGTGGCATAGGCAGAAAGGCTTCCTGAAGGCTCCCTCACTGATCTCCATGCCCTGCTCATGCTCCATATGACACACACTCACACACACACTCACACACACTCTCTCACTCACATGCACACTCTCTCACACATACTCACACTCACACACTCACACTCACACACTCACACACACACACTCACACATACTCTCTCACACACTCACACAATACACTCACACACACTCACACACTCTCTCTCTCTCACACACACACACACACACACACACACACACACACCCCAAGGCTATTATACGTAGCTGAGGTAAAATGAGAGGAAAACCATTAAAACTGTCCTCTGAATTCATTCTAGGACTTCCCACTGTCTTCCTATAATGATGCCTTCATAAATGCTGCTGCAAGATGGGATACAGATGCCCCAGTAAACCTGTAACCCAAGGTGCAGGTGCCCAGTTGGGTCCCATGTGCATATCTGGCTCAGTGTCCTCTCCAAGAAATTCAAGAAAAAATAGTTAAAGTAGGATCCCCCGGAGAGAGCTGACGATGTCACTGACACAGTCTCATACACGTGTGGGTGGTGTGTTTTTTCACGCCAGCACTGATCAAGTTTCCAGCCCATCACGTGCAGAAGACAACTTTGGTGGCCAGCCACCAGGCACCGTGCACTGTGACTTTTGACACGGGGTCTCTCATCAGCCTGCTCTTTGCCAGTTAGCCTTGGTGGGTGGGTCCAGGGGCTCTGGCACTGTGTTTCTACCATCCAGTGCTGTGTTGTAAGTGCACACCGCTAAGTCAGCCTTCTTCACATGGGTTCTGAGGATAGAACTCAGGGCCTCTCATGCACTTTGTTGACCAAGCCATCTCTTCAGCTTCTACCCACCATGGCTTAAGTTTAGTATAAAGTAAGACCAGCTGATGGCCTCAAGGTGTCCAGCTGTGATTAGGAACAAAGAAGATGCATTTTCTGTGTATTTGTGAGGAGTTGAGGGTAGGGGCATGTTGTGGCCCTCAGAGCAACAGTTAGCTGGTTTTCAGTTTTTGTTTTTGTTTTTGTTTTTTTTTACCATTTTCTTTAAGTTTATTTATTTTAAAGCTTCTCACATATTTTTAAATTCTTTTATTTATGGAATCCAGAAGCTGCCCTGTTATAACTAAAGTGTATCAATCAGTGTTCATAAAACTACAAATGCCAGGATTTGCCCCAGAGAGAATAATCCAGAGGCTTACAAACACAGTCCCATGAGTCTAAAAATGTTGTGTCTATATACCCAAATAAGAAGAGTTAATCTTTTAAAAAATGACTCAGATTAACCGAAATGTCACAGTCTGGCATTGATGAAAGCGGGGTCCACTGTAATAAACTCACTCTGAACTCTATCTCCCATGGAGAGATTTCCTGCAACCCACAGCTACCCAAGGAACAAGCTAACCCCCCATGTATGTTTTACAAGTTTAGTCAGAGAAATTAATTTTCAGGTTAAGGTAAAAAAAGATTCAGCATTGACATAATTAGATTTTCCTTTGAGCTGCCTCTGCCGTGGCGCCCCAGTCACACCTCTGGTGCACTATTAAGGAGACAGCATTCATATGCTGTTATCGAATGTGGTGATTTGTGCTATAAAATGTAGTGTTGAGAACTCTATCGGGAAGTGTTGCTGTATATAAGAGCGAGCTTTAATAGTGTTATATTTCAGTCTATAAATAACGCCCACTTCCTATCTGACATTAAAACAATGGATGGCATTTGGCAAAAAGCAAACTGCCAAATGATTTCTTAAGTGCCTAGTTAAGGGATGTCACCATAATTTTTTTTTGTACCAGCCAAGAAGCTTTTAGGATGCATCTGAAATCCTTAAAAAAAAAAAAAACCTAAGTTTTCGCCCTGTGAAATCATACATGCTGATCACATTCTCCAAACTGTAGCATTGCTGGCTTTTATTTAGATCGGGCGAGCTTACAGGTGTCGTATGTTGTGTGGTTATATTTAATGAGTGAGAATCAGGAATGGGGATGACAGAAGAGCTCTCACGTGTGCACACGTGAGCAGACAGGGCAGAGGGTGCGGGGAAGGCACCCATTGGAGGCCTTCCAGTTAGCATCCCCATGGCTGAACACAGCCCCAGCTCCTTCACAGTTCGCTAAGAGGGCTTTTGTCTTCACTGGCTTGCTGTGGAGTGCATCACAACAAAGGCTCTGCCCTGGTACCTGTTATTTTTAAAAACAATAGTTTCCACCTGTTAAATTTGGTTCTGGAATTTTTAACCGAAGAACTAAGGTTGAAGGTGTGGCCACGGAAAAGCATCCAAGCCTGGGAAAACTGGAAACTAAGCTGGACATGGTGATACATGCATGCCTCAATAGCAACACTCAGGAAGTTTAGGCAGGATCAGGAGTTAAAGGCCAGCCTCTGCTACATAATGGGTTTGAGGCAAGCCTGGGGTAGATAAAACCTCCTTGTCTCAAAATAATATCCCCCAAATAAAAATAACCCATAAAAACCAACAAGTCCCTCCTCCCCACAAAAAAAACAGCAGCAGCAGCAACAACAACAAAAACCAAACGAAAACAACAACAAAAAATAAAATAAAAAAAGAAAAAATTATATGAAAGAAGTTAGGTTACTGGGGATATGTCCTCTAGTCCTTGAGGGGTTCCTAGGACCCTGGCTCTCTGCTTCATGGGATAGTTTTGCCTGTGTGTGTGTGTGTGTGTGTGCATGTGTGTGCTTGTGTGTGCATATGTGTGCACATGCATATATGCACACTTGTGCATTCATGGGTTGTGTGGTGAGGTGTGTGTGTGTGTGTGTGTATCTTCTAGCATCTTGGGGTCATAAGCTCATCAGAGTCCCAGTTCTAAGTAAGATGTCATTTTTAAAGATGTCTTGAGGGAAATGTCAAACCTCAGAGTCTTTGGGAGTATTGAGGGGTCTGTTATTTTGAACAGGGGCTATATGAATGCATTTTATGAAGCGAACTTAGACAAAAGCCTCTGATGTGAAATCTTTGGTAAGCTCTGCATGAGAGACTTTTGTATCACTTCCTCCTTTCCTCCCTTCTTTCTGTTTCTCTCTCTTTCCCCTCTGGGATATGCTATAAATGCACAGGTTGGCCTTGAAATTGCTCTGAAGTTCAGGATGACCCGGAACCCATGCCGCTCCTACTGCAACCTCCTGAATGCAGGTCTAGGGGCAAAGACCAGAGCTCTCTTCCACATGCATCTCTTTGTGGGAACCATCAAGAACAACCTTGGCTTTTGGAGTCTCATTTATAGTTATGGCCAATATACATACATTATATATATGTGTGTGTGTATACATGTATATGCTATGGCCAATATATATATATGAAAAATATATTTATATTAGACCCGTATATAATATATTATATTGCTTATACACACACACACACACACATAAATACACAAAGTGCTAATAGCTACGTTGTCACTGAGAATGCAGAACCCTGAAGGAAATATTCCACCCAGTTTCAGTTCCAGGTGAGCTGGTCTGAGGAGCCCATTGGGCCTTAGTGTTGTCGGCTCAGGTCTTCTGTCAAGGCTCTGATGTGCTGTGGATGAGCCTCTGGGTTGGGACCTGGAAGTGTGGATATTTTATGTTTGTTGGTTGGGCTAAATGGATGAGAACCAATGAGAAAAAAGCTGACTTTGTCCAACATCTGAAGATGTTCAGTGAATTCTAATGCCAACCCTTTCCTGATGTGATCATTTACCCAGCCTTAAACAAGTGGAACACCCCTGTAGCCTAGTGGTTGTCTTGAAAACGGAATGTCAAGCAGTAGTATTCCTTTTTTTTTCAGAAAGAGAGAGAGAGAGAGAGAGAGAGAGAGAGAGAGAGAGAGAGAGAGAGAGAGAGAGGTGTCTAACTTTGCAGAGAGTGATAACAAAAGTCTTGTCATCTTGGAGGCCGCAGACTTTCAAATTGTGTCATGTAAAAAGTTAGTTAATATCAAAAGAATAGTTCAAATAAAAACATAAATGTAATATCATTATGTTGAAAAGAGCATTCCAAATATATAATTTTGTTCATTAGAAATATTTAAAATTTTAGAATAACAGTACAGTTGAGAGAATATTTTTGATCAAAAGAGATTTTTAGCTTAAATCTGTTGCTACTGAAAATGAATGTTCAGTGGGAATTCTTTCATTTTGTGTGTGTGTTATCCACGGAGGCCAGAAGAGGGAGTCAGATTCCCCTCGGAACTGAATCACCCAAAATGGGTGCTGGGAGCTAAACTTGAGCTCTCCGGAAGACTAGCATGTGTAGCTACCTGCTGCGCACCCTCTCCAGCTGCAATGTGAATTTTTACATGGAAAATTAGAAAGATCTGTGGGTTACTGCTCAAGGGTGTATACAATTCTTTTATAAAATCCTGCAGCCTACCACAGTATGTGTGGAGCAGGGACCTCAGTGATCAGTGAGGGGTAAGTGCAGGTTTGGAGAAAAAGCAAGCAGAAAATTCACACTGGGTCTGATCTCAGGGGAAGGGGTACACATGTTTGGTTATTTTGGTGTTTGATTAACTCAGGATTGAGCCTGATTTATTTATCACCTGCAAGTCACTGGCTTGAGTGTGAAGGCTCGCTGTGGAGACAGTGCTAGGGAGACTTTTAGAATTGTTCACCTTGTTTGAAACTCACGGCAGGTTTGCATCTCTCCGCATTGGACTTTCCAAACTATGGTCATCAAGAACGTGGCTTTCCAATAGTTCAAGCTTATGCCCAGAATGCCTAAGCACGTGAGTTTTTGGCACACACACATATACACAGAAGGATTCTGGGCCCAATTAATCAAACAAGGGGTGAATGAGCAAACAAAGAGTGTGACTGGGGAGAAGGGCACAGTGTTTTTAGCAGTGCTAGCAAACTGAGCAACGGATGATGAGATGACCCCATGGGTTCCTTTGGAGAAATGTACGTTGGCAGCACTCTTTTCTCTTGAATATCTGCATCATTCTGGAAAACAGAAACACATAGCCTGCAGAAAAGCAAAGACAGCTTGTCATGTCATATCTGGACAAGGCAGAGGCCGAGGGGGTAGTGGCCACTGAAGCTACTCTGTCAAAGTGAGCCTTGGTCCTGCCAGAAGAATTAGCATGTCATTGACTCTTTTTGCCTTCTAAGCTGCTGTGGGCTGCTCGCCTCTCACTGTGTCGTGTCCATTAGGCCAGAGACGGACTCTATTTCTCAGCTCCTTGAATGCCTGAGCTCGAGATCACACGGGCAGGGGAAGAGCTTCATGCCCTCATTTTGCACAGGACAACAAGAAGCCTGGAGAGTCTGAACATGCTTATTATAGAGAAATTCGGAGACCTAGAACCAGAGAGGCTTTCCTGAGAGGGACCTGGTCTCTAAGGTGTTACCGAGTATAATTTCAAGGATTGAAAAGTAGGTAGAACAGAGAAATGCCTGTCTCTGTTATTTTGCCTAATGTCTGATTAACTTATAAGGCCACAGCTTAGTGCCGCTCTGGGTGGATTGCTTTCATGTGCAGCGCAGAGCCTCTTAAACACGCGTTTTTGCTTAAGTTCTTAAGAAATCAACGAGGGTGGTTTTTGAGGGGGTGTGTGATTTTTTTTTATTCCAGATTGCAGCGACCTTTTATTTTTTTTTTAAAAAGAAAAAAAAAAAAGAAAAAGTAACTCAGCCCTTTGCTTTGCTGAGGTACCTACCAGACAGTTATGGTTACCTAATAATTTCAACCACAGTTTCCTGAAAGATGACTGTCCACCAGCCGTTCTCACCACAAATGTAGAGAACCAATCTCCGTTCTTTTGTGGCTGTCTGTGAGGTAGGTCCACTCTTTCCCTCGGGGGAAGGTTAATGTAGATCTAGAATAAATATTCTAAACATAGAGAAAAGAGGGTACCTTTTCAGATACAAAGGGAAATAAATTTAATCTTCTTTTGAAACAAGCCTGGGAAGAACTATAAGTTTTTAAGACTATTTAATTACTTTGCACTGAAGCCAGCTGGTCTCCTAGCTTTCCTGACCTTATATTCCCTGAATGTTCTCATAAATCAAAGGAAGAATATGCTAGATTCTAACATTAGTTCTGGGGAAAATTCCGGATCTGAAAACAAAAGAGAAAAAGGTAGAATCAAGGCCGCCTTGGGAATTTTGAGGTCCTCGGTAAGGTTAATTGGGAGGCCATGGATTCCTTTATCCTCAGATTTCTCTTTTTCTCTCTCCTTTTTCCCCAAAAGCATCTCTGCCCTCTAACCCACCAATTTCTCTTGCAGCTTGAGTCTGCACACTTGAACATTGAACCTGAAGATAGAAAAAAAATGATAAAAAAAATCTTACAGGCAGGGGGATAGCCTTGATGAGCTCTTAAAATTCTTTCAGTGTTTTTATTTTAAATTCTGATGATTTCAGAAAAACTCAAAGGTGAAGTAGCCACCCCATGAAGGGCCTCAGTCAAGTTCCTTAAACACAAGACTAACCCTGCTCCGCAGGAGTTGCCATAAGTGGCCAGCCCCAAGAGGCGTCTTCCTGCCTGACCCCCACCGGCACCTGTGGATCACCTCTGCAATGACTGGCGGGTGGAGGCATGTGTTAGATTGGGGGATTTTCCCAGGTACACGTTTTCACATTTATAGCTTTAATTTTTAAATGCAGAAATCATTGTTTGCTGAACTTCGCTTTCTAAAAAGATTATGCTAACTGTCTAGGGATGGTGTATGGAGGAGTGGGCCCTGGCGGAGAAGAATTGGGAGACCCAGAATCTTCCAGTGTTAGGCAGCTCAGGGAGCAGCAGTTGAAGGTCCCTGTCTAAGGAGTTGCAAGCCTGTAACTCTTCAGTGGTCAAGGCAGCAGACAGCATGAATGCCTACATTGTGTGCAGCTGTAGGGTGCTGTGCTCCTTTACTGTGTCAGCTGTAGGGTGCTGTGCTCCTTTACTGTGGTCACACGTGCAGGTCACATTCCTCCCAAAGCATTCAGTTTGCAGGATAACGCCTCTAGCAATTTTTGAGATTCATAAGGGAGCTCCTGAGATTGCTGACCTCACTGGACTCTAACAGCTATAGAAATCTGTACTATTCCTAAGGCACCTGTCTTTTACAGTGTGGCTACAAGGTCCCTGGCACTGTGCCATTCTTACTCCCTGTGTTAATCCTGTGAAGTCATGATATTTAGCTGCTTTACTTCAAACATGAAGAAGGGGAGGCAGATATATTAGCTCACAGATAGTTAACAATGCATGACCTTGTAAGCAAGCTATGGGTATCAGGCCTCCTCCTGCACCTCCTCCCAGGAACAAAAGACACCAGTCAGGCCCCATTTCTCTGGCTGCTAATCAGAGTTCCATGGCCCCAATTCTTGCCTTTAGAGACTGTACGTGAGGACAGCGCTCCAGCCCCAATGTCCTCTAATCTTGCTAACACCTAACTACCTAACAAGACCACTGAGCTTTCTGTGCTCAAATAATAGGAAAAAAGTAAGATGAAGATATTCAACCTTAAACTATGTTTGTTACTAACTTTTTCAGACTTAGATATTATAGATATATTGTAAATATCCAAGCAGTGGGTAGATTTTAGAGTTCCCCCAAGGGAATGTAAATTTTACATATTATCTTTGGTTCTAATGATGGGAGGGACAGACTCAGGGAAACATCTCTGTGATACACAGTGTCACCCGAGAGGAGGTTTCATTAAGGAGCAACGTGTTGTGGGTTCACAGAAAATCCGCAGTAATTATCCTGCCCCAGGGTGTGTCAAAAGGAAGCAGCTGGGTTTGGGCCTCAAAACCTGGATATGTTTGCACTGTGATGACTTTGCACAGATGGCACTGGGGTTAGGGAACACTTCTGGGGAAGCCGCTCTAGTCAGAGGAGTGGCACACAGATCGTGGGTGTGCACGGGCCGAGAGGCGAGTGTGACTCAGTGTGGAGAGTACATCAGCACACTGCTAATTACACTTTAGAGTATTTTCCAGAGTTCCTCAAGATGTCTCAACGATGCTGTAAGGTTTCAGGTGAGAGCACAGAATGCTACTCCTCCTTTACGTTCCCGTAAAGAACTTGCTGACCACCCCCGAGGTGTCCGCCAGGCCTGCTGCTAGTGCTTATGTGGGTTCAGAAGCCAGTGAACTGTGTAAGATTCTTGTTTCTAGAAAAGTCACAGAGGGGAGCAACACAGACATAAGCAACGCCTCGAGGAAATGTCTGGTAGCAATAAGTATGGTGTTGAGAGTCCAAATAGGCCGATGTAACAGAGCGTGGCTTAATGGCCGTTTTTAGAATAACAAGAAGGCGCCAGACACGGGAAGATCTCGGAGAAAACATTACCAGACAGAAGGACCAGCTGGTGCAGCAATCCCTGAGGGAGGAGCCAACGCCAGGCTGAGGCAGGACCCAGGGAAGCTGGCTGCGCCTGAAGTCCTGGAGGAAGAAGCCTCGAGAAAGCTTCAGAGAGACAGGCCTGGAGTGAGAAGTGGTGTTTTTTTCTAAGTGGGATGGTCAGCTCTTGGAGGCTTGCAAGAAAGGGTCTAGCTGTGTTCATGTGTGTGTACATACATGTGCGTGTACATACATGTGCATGTGCTCACATCCCTCTCCATGTGGAAGCAGAAGTCAGGGAGTGGCTGCAGTGAGTGGGAAATCCTGCTTTGGATGAAGGCAGAGGGTACAATAGAGATAAATGGACAATTAATTAATTATAAGACATGATAATGAAGTAGATACGAGGAGGCTTCCGGGAAGGAAGTTAGGGGCTTTGGGGTGCTATCTCCTGAGTGGAGGAAGACTGGCAGAGTAGAGTCTGGGGTGGTGTTGGGAGCTGCTACTGCTTCCTCTTCCTCCTCCTCCTTTTCCTCCTTCTCTTCTCCCTCTTCCTCTCCTCCGCTGCTCCTCCCTCCTCCTTCTCCTCTTCTTCACTTTCTTCTCCTCCTTGCCTTTGTTTCCAGACAGGAAAAGCTTCACTTTGGATCCAAAGGGAATGAGCAAGCCCCCAGAGAGCAGAAGTGCATTTGGTTTTCACTTTAACTCAGATGGTGGCTGGGGTCCAGATCCCCCTGACCTCAACACCTAATTCAGTTGTCTGGTCGTAAAAGAATTGACTGACAGGAAACAAGGATCCCAAGTGGCAAAGTCTTCAGGCCGTCAGTGGCCTGCTGCAGGCCCTGTGTAAACAAAGGTCTCCCTAGGTCGAAGAATTAAAATATTTGCATAAAAGCCTTACAAGGTGGAATAATAAAGATTTGAATTCTTGGCCCTAAACACAAAGTTTATAGCATTTGATAGAAAAGACTGGTTGATACTTCTTAGAAATCCTTCCTCTTATTTTGAAACATTCCTTTCAACAAGCTTGTCGATGACACCACCTAGTCTTTCTCATTCTATCTCAGAATAAGAACTGTTTTGGAGAGAGAGGACGGGTTCACTAACAGTTGACTCAATAAACCCAAGTTAGGTCCCCTGGTTGAGGGAATAGCTATTGCATTTACTTTACTAGCATGATTTAAGATGAGCCCACCTTCCTGGGGTGGTCCCTGGCTCCATTGGATGTTAGGTCTGTCTGCCCCTGAGGCAGAGATTCTATTGTCTTGGCTAGGAGGTGTTTGCTCCTAAGAGGTCTTCAATGCTACTTTAATATTTCACATCCCCAAAGAGGCAACCCTGGAATCACTGGAACCATTTCAGAGCTCAGAGCTCCCCAAACACTTCTGTATCTTTGGTTACTGGAGAGGGTGAAGCTGCCAAGAATCCTGAGGACATGTCTGGCCTTCAGTCAAGAAGGAAACTGCTTACTTGTCTTTGGGGTCTTTTCATCCTAACCTTTCCATCTAATTTATATCCTGTTCTCATCCTTCCTCCCTCTGAAGAGGTAACCCAACTGCATCATGGGATTGGGGCAATGACTGATGAGCTGATTTGGGGTGTCAGACATGGCAGTTAGGGGTACCCCTACAGAGGGCCTATCTAGAAGACACCAACTGTCAGATGTAGGGAGGAAAGAATATTCTTGACCCGTGTCTGGAAGCAGTTGTAAGGGAGAAATTAAGTCAAACATCATTAGCTTTTTAAGTCCTAGACGGAGAACTGGAAATCAGAACACTGGATATTTTAAAATGTCCAAATTGAAGTTCATTAGATTATTTTGATGGGATCACAAAAGCCTCTGGAAACTTTAACAAAAAAAAATGTCAAGTTGGAAATGACATTCAGTGGAAAGTCCAAAGTCATAGGGTAGAGGTTTCAAAATATGACTGATTCTGGATAGAGTATCTCATGTTACCAATTAATAAAGCAGAGAAGGTCCAACATACTCTTAAAATATATATCAAAAGGTAATATAAGTAAATAAAGGAGTTTGTGAATAGTTTATCAATGACTGCATTGTACAGGAAAGACTTGTCTTGTCATACGTGCTATGGAGAAGCAGAAATCATAAAGTTGTATGTCTGGAACAGTGTCCTGAGCATCAACATTGCATGGGTGACGCCTTGCTGGCTTCTACAGCAGCTGGTGTTAGGTTCATATCATACCCTTGTTTTCACGATTCATTTTCCAACTGTAGTTTTCTTTGTTCGAATATGTGGGGGAGAGTTTGTACATGTGTACATCTGCATGCATGCATGTGGAACTTTGAGGTTGATGTCACATGCCATTACTCAGTAGCCATCTGCCTTGTATTTTGACTTGGAGCTCACCCACCAAATAGCCTAGACTGGTTAGCCAGGGAGGCCCAGAGGTCTAGTCTGGAATGCTAGTGTTATCTGCACAGGCCGTCATTACCTGGTGTTCTTTATGTGGGCTCTGGGCACTGAACTAGGGTCCTCATATGTGCACAGTAAGTACCTTAGAACTGAGCTGTTTCCCCGGTAACATGAAGTTCAGAAAACAATTGCAAACTATACTTCTTATAATAACCCCAATTTATAGGTGGTTATTGCATCATGTGTACCTAGAATTTTTGTGAGCTTGTCACACCACGTTTCTTTAAGTCCTCTGCTCGGTCTGATCACCTGTATTTCCAGAGCAAGGTGTCTGCTATCACCCCTGTGTCTGGCCTTGGCATTCCTCATGGTCCTGAGGGGCCGCCATGACTCTGCGCTTCAAGGTAGCGTGTGTCTGTTGGTGGAAAACAATCTGGGGCCCTTAGGCATTTTTCAAACTATAAACTTAACTTTATGATAGTTTTGGATTGATAGAAAAGTCGCAAAGACAGGAGGGGAATTTCCTTAAATGTGGTATCAAGTGC
The DNA here is from genome assembly GCA_004026605.1 of Ondatra zibethicus. Lineage (NCBI taxonomy): Eukaryota > Metazoa > Chordata > Mammalia > Rodentia > Cricetidae > Ondatra > Ondatra zibethicus. The sequence goes on from PVIU01009219.1 coordinate 61,351, forward strand.
TTGTCTCGTCTTTTGAATTGGCGTCTTATATCCCCGTAAAAGTTTGGCACAACTGGTGTACCAATGTCTGGCCATTTGCATTAACTAACCTCCAGCGGAGACCAGATCGCAGCTCATTCTGTCCAGTGCCCTTTTCCTCACTCACGGTAACTCATTGTGTTCGGCTGTCATAGCTCATTGGCTCTAGCCTCCTGGTGGCAGTGTCTCAGGTGATTTTGGCTCTTCATGTCCCTGATAATATTTCATAGAAGGCTCTTTTGGTTTCATTTTTTTCCTTCACTGATGTTTTCCTTTTAGGTTAGGACGTGAAGTAGGGGGCTTCGTCAGGTTCTTCATACCTCCTGTCCTTGTTCTTTGTTTCCCCCGTGCCCCCTCCCACGCTGTCCACTTCCTTCCTCCTCCCCCTCTCCCTGGTTCCTTTCCTCCAAAGCCCTCACCCCATGCTTTTCTATCATGTGGTGCACAATACTCTCTCCATTTCCCCTCTGCCGTTGGTTCTCTTCCTCCCCTCTCACTATCCCAGGATGGTTTTGGGACCTTGTTTCTCTGGGTGGAGTTGGTTTTCAGTCACCGCACTGGCTGGTTTTGTGAGTCAACCTGACACAAGCTAAGAGTCTTCAGAGAGGAAGGAGCCTCAGCTGAGGAAAGGCCTCCATGAGATCCAGCTGCAAGGCATTGTCTCTACTAGTGATCCATGGGGGAGGGCTCAGCCCATGGTGGGTGGTGCCATGCCTGCGCTGGCCGTCCTGGGTTCTATGAGAGAGCCGCCTGAATAAGCCAGGGGAAGCAGGTCAGTAAGCACCAGCCCTCCATGGCCTTTGCATCAGCGCCTGCCTCCAGGATCCTGCCCTGTTTGAGTTCCTGTCCCGTCTTTGTTCAGTGATGAACAGTGGGAGTGTAAGTGACATAAACCCTTTCCTCTCCAGCTTGCTTTTCGGTCATGGTGTTTCATCACAGTAATAGAAACCCTAAGACAGTTACCCTTCCAGGCTGCACTGTGGAACTGCAAGCAGGTGGCCTCTGCCTCACTGAGGGAGATCTATGCATAAACTACTAAGAGCCCTTGAAGGAAACTTTCCTCATTGGTCCATTTGCTTGTCTGTTTGGAGACCCTGTTCAATGTTCTCCTGTATAGTGTGTGGTGCTTTGGATTATAACTTAGTGGCGTTACTTGCTTGTTGATCCAATTGCTTGAGTCTAGCCAGTGTTTCAAGTTGTTTCATTTTTATTACTACTTTTTAAGGTGTACTTTATTTCATGTATCTAAGTGTTGTGCTTGAAAGTATGCCTGAACATCACATGCACGCCTGGTGCCTGGGGAGGCCAAAAGAAGGTGCCAGATCCTCTGGGACAGGAGTTACAGACGGTTGCTTGCTATGTTGGTCCTGGGAACCAAACTTGGGTCCTCTGAAGAGCAGCCAGCCCTTGCTTTTAACTGCTGAGCCATGCCTGCAGCCTCCAGGTGACTTTGTGTCCTGCTGATGATGCCGTATCATTTGTCTTCCTCCTGTGCATCTAATTCTGTTAATCAATTGCTTTCCACCTTTTTTGTTCTTGTTCAGTTATAATTATTATTGAGACAGTGTTTGTTCACTGCATCTGAAGCGTCCCATTTCATTCAGCTAGACTAGCTAGTGAGTTCATAGGATCTGCCTAGCTCTGTCCCCCAATGCTGGGTGATGCTGGGATTACAGGCAGGTGGGACCACACTCAGGGTTTACATGGATACTGGGGACCCAAACTCATTGAGTCCCCTCCCTGTTATCCTGTATGTCACTGTAGCTACTGCTCTCTCTCTCTCTCTCACAACAGGGACTTACGCTACAGTTTTGGCTGACCCGGAAATCATACCAGTACCAATCCTCCTGCCTCAGCTAGCTGCCCTCCTGGAGGTACTGGGATTATGTGCCCCTGTGCCCAGATTCATTTGATATATTCGTCACACTGCCTCTTCAGACCTTTCTGACTCCTTATGGTCCTGCCTTCCTGGTTTTATGACTCAAAACTCATCTCCTTGATAATCATCCAGGCAGAGTGTGTCTTCAGATCCACATGAAAGTAAACTGTCCTGGTATGGAATTTACATTTTCCCTCAGCACCGTCATTGTTTACAGTCCTTGGGCTCGCACACAGTTGAGTAACGTAGAAAATAACCAGCGGACTTCTTAGGCACACATTGCATTTTACCATGTTGAGGAGTCTGGCTAATGAGCTGGGCCTGATGCCTCAGAGATTTGACTGTGTAGCTCACATGCGTTCTGTAGCACTCCACGGTCACTGTAAAATCGGTAATTGACAATTTCCCACTTAACCTGATAATTGGCTATCACTTTAGCTAACTTAGGAAATAAGCATTTCATATGGATGTCCTTGCAATGTGCTTTGAGTTAGAATGGGAATGGACTTAGAATCTAACCTCTCCCCCAGTCCCAGTATCCAGCAGTATCTTTTCATCCTTTCCAATTTTAATTCTTCTGGATGGTTCAGAATGTTCTATTTAATATTTATTCTCAAAGTAGTACTTTTGCGGTTGGCTTCCTCTAGGACATACGCCATGCTTATGATAGTTGTGACTGTGGATTTTGGAGTGATGGGCTCTTGGAAATGTGCTGGGGTCTAGGGATGCAGGGTAGGTAGGTAGAAGGGTGGTAAAGGAACCGTTACACTAAGCAGTAGGATATGCTTTGAGCCTATACTGACTGCTGCATAGCCTGGCCTGCCAGGAGCAAGCATCCTTCCATAGCTAAGCAGGCCTTCCCTAGCAACATCTCCCAGACACAACAGCCCATCCCTTCTGCTAACACCCTCCTTGTGCCCAACAAGACAGACACTTGACTGACGGCAGCAGAGCTAGCCCTTTGTTTTCCCTGTAGGAACCTAGTTTATGTAAAGAAGTGAATTGTCTCCCTGAGATATGACAGAATCTGCGGGTTTAGTTTGCAAACAGTCCCATTGGCTGGAGATGTGAATTCAGTGATTTTCCACAAGGAACCGGAGGAGTCTCAGAATGTGGTTTCCTTGGGTGTCCCAGGAAGGGAGGGGATGTGGGGACGTGGTGGTCACCTTTTAGTATTCTAGTTTCTCTCTTTTCTTTTTCCCACTATTATTATTGTACATTTATTCTGAGGCCTAAAAAATGTTTTTAAACATGTTCCATAATCTTAAAAAGTTAAAAAAATACATTATAATTATTCTTGGAAACAAATGCCTACCACATGTTACATCATGCATAATTCTCCCAGACTTCCCTCTCCTCTTCCTAAACAAAGGGTCTAGCCTGAGTTACTCTTTTATTTTTAAATTTCTGTTTGTTAGCTTTTAGGCACAGGTCTTGTACTGTAGCCCAGGCTAACCTGGATTTACTATTTAGCCCAGGCTGACCCCAGACTTACAAGAATCCTCCTGCCTCTGCCTCATAATTACTGAAGTCACAGATCCTTTTGACTCATCGCAAACCATCTTTCCTCTGGCTTTTCTCTCCACCAGCCACACCAGCTTCCTTGATTTTTGTCCAGATGATGGGATGACTCCTACCTTAGAACTCTTGAATTTGCTTCTCCATCCCTGCTAAGTAAGTGGCCTGTTTCCCGATGCCCCACGAGTCTGACATGCTTAGGACTCCCATTCTAGCCTTTAAAAATCGCTTTTCCTCCCTAATTAGAATGACCTGTAAATGGGAGCTTCCATCTTGCTTGCTCTTGGAGCCGTTCAGTCCCAAAGAAGCACACAGAGGCTTATATTAATTATAAACTGTTTGACCTATTAGCTCAGGCTTATTATTAACTAGCTCTTACAACTTAAATTAACTCATAATTCTTATCTCTGTTTAACTTTGTGGCTTGGCACCTTACTCAGTGGGGCATTCTCATCTTGCTTCCTCTGTGTCTGGATGGTGACTGCAGACTGAGCTTCTCCTCTTCCCAGCATTCTCCTGTTCTCATCATCCCACCTATGCTTCCTGCCTGGCTACTGGCCAATCAGCATTTTATTAAACCAATATGAGTGATAAATCTTTACAGGGTTCAAGAGCATTGTCCCACAGCAACCACCTTTGAATACACCACATATTAATTTAATTTTTATCGATCTTTGTAGCATGAATAGTAAAAACCCAGAGATAGATATTGGGATTCAACCTGAAAACCAGAAAAGCAAAGCAGCCGGGTCACTGGAGAAGTCTTACCTCTACCAAGGCTGGGCGACCGCAGACTAAGCAGACTAAACTCTCTCCTCTCATTTTATATTCTCTCTGGTGCTGGGATTATTAAAGGTGTGAGCCTCCAACACCTGGATTTGTTTCTGTATTGATCTTGCGTAGCCCATGGTAGCCTTGAACTCACAGAGATCCATCTGCCTCTGTCTCCTAAATCCTGGGATTAAAGGTGTGTCTGTTACCTGACCTCTAGTGGCTTTAGCTTTGCCTCTGGTCTTCAGGCAAGCTTTATTTATTAAAATACAAATAATATACCACTACAGATTTTTCTGCTCCTGTGTGTTTATAGGTACAGGGAAGGGTTTTGATTTGTTTGTTGTTGATTATGAGACAGGGTCTCCCTGTGTAGCCCCAGCTGATGTGGAACTTCTGCTGATCATGCTGGCCCCGTTCTCCTTGGGGAGCTCTGTCTGCCGCTGTGTCCTCAGTGGAGTGTTGAAAGAAAGGCATATGCCACCATTCCTGGCTAATGGGGAGCTTTTCATCCCCTGTCCCTTCCCTGATATCTAGGGGCAGCTAGGGGATGCCCAGACTAAGAAATGGATGGCTGAATGAATGAGCACCTTGTAAGTGAAAGGCAGACAGCTCCTGTGGAAAGTGACCCAGCAGGTAACCAGACCCCCAAGGTGTATCCGAGTAGGACAGCATTCTGGGTCTGGACTAAGTCACCCCTAGTCTGCATCCCAGCTGCTCAGAGACCATGCATAGGTGCTTTATGGCATGCATGAGTGTCTGTTTCCTTTCTTCCTAACCGCCCTCCTTTGCTTCTTGCTCTAGCTGTGGGGCGCATACTCCAATTTTTCACACCTTGTTTAGACTCCAGTGTTTATTGTAACTCCAGCGTGTTAAGTTTTCTGCCTCTTTAAATCCACAAAGCACTTCAAGAAAGGATTTCCATGTATTATATTTTCCTCAGAAAGTCTTATCTCAGGCAGACATATTTGCCCATTTTCTTTTTTATTACAACAACAACAAAAAGTTTGACAATTATTACGCGTGTAGAGTGCCGCTTGTCAGGCAGGGTTGGTTTCTCGCTCTGAAACCACACACAATAAGACAATCTCCTGAAAAACTTAGCAGAACATGCTGATACAAGGCTTTAGAACACTTAATTGTTTCTTTTTTCCTTATTGTTTATCATTGTTTTGTCAACAGTCCATATCAGTACCCATAATGCTTTGGGTTTGGTTTTCTTTGAACATTCCTTTCTTCTGAACTTACTGTGAACTTGTGCTTCCAGCAGGCCGCCCCAGAATGCCACAGCCACTTTAGACCGGAGAGAGGGAAAATAAACACATTGGTTGTAAAAGGTGATAAAAGCTAGCTCAGGTTCTATTAAGTAGTGAAAACACTTGTCTTCTTCCTATTCCAGGTTGCAACATGAGGCTTGCTTTAGAAGGTCTGTGTAATAATTTGTACATACTTAAGGAGAGTCAGGAGTTCTGTGTGTACAGGGAGGAGGAGGACTTGGTGGAATGCAGGAGGATTGCATAAATATCAAATAAGATACAAGGAGGCCAGCCCATTGTCACATCTCCAGGGCAGGATGGTGGAAAGAAATATTTATTATGTTCAAGGGCAGGAGAGGGATCTCCTCCCAACGCCCCCATATTTCTCATTATCTCTCTGCATATAGTATTCTTCCAAAACTTACTGTTCCTTCTAAGCAAAATCTCGAGAGGGAGAGGGAAAGGGAGAGAGAGAAACTGGCTGGTTCCTGGGCTCATAGTCCAGCTCAATGAACAAGTCTCCAAGGCCCAGTAAGAGACCCTGTCTCCAAAAAACGAGATGGGTCGCTCCTGAGGAGCGCCACCAACCTGGATATCCGGCTTACAGCTGCCCACGGACACAAGGACACACGCACACCGGGAATCACCCTGCTTGGATTCTCATACAATTATTTTTGAAAGGATTCTGCATAAATTCTGATTTGGTGATGTCCCCCGAGTCATAGTGTTCCAAAGTTTGCACACAACTAGAGTATTCAGAGACTCCTCTGCTGTAGTAATACAATTTTGTGTTCAGGGAGTGTCTCAGGACTCAAGTGGATACGTGACTCTGTAGCCTCTGAGCTCTGTGGGCTGATTCCCTGTGCCATCCATATGTACCTGTAGAACTTAGGAATAACGTGGTAACAAAACTTCCTGAGGCGGGAACTAAGCAGGGTCATATATTTCTCTTACCTCCTTCCCCATAAGAACATACAGTGGGATGTCTGCGCATGTGCGTCCATGTATGGGGTACTGGGTTGGGCGGGTGACCCATGTTCAATAGGCAGTGATAGATGGGTAGAAAGAGCCACAGCTTTGTTAGTAGAAACAGGAGGTAACCCCCCAGAGGTCGCCTGGGTCCTGTGTTGAAGGGCCTCTGGGTGGGCTTCTACTGTTGCCTCTCTCCTTCACCATATACTAAAGAATTTCCCATCGGAAGGAGACAGCAGAAGGTTGTGGAGTTGATGCCTTCCAAGAGGCAAAGAGATTCTTCAGTCCGTCCCTACAGCCTTGGCCACAGCGGTGAGCCCCAGCCTGCTGATCTATAGGCCCGACCCATAAGAGCGCCCTTGCCTGGAAAGCCTGTCTTGGCCATTGCTTATGTACAAGGCCTATGTGTCCCAGAAGGGAAGGCGGTCCCTCTCGCTGCTTCTCAGCCTTGTTCTTCATGTATTTGGCAATTATAATTCGGCTCCGATCTTACCGGCTTGGGGAAGATGCTTCCCTCTTTCGCTGAAGTCTGTCACAGAGGTAGCATGGGTGAGGACTACGCACAGGTGTATTTTGACCTGAAGAAGTATGCTGACCAGTGAGTTTTGTTTTTAATTCAATTTGAAACTTCTCCTTAAATCCTGGCCTCTGCATGGACAGATTATCCCCAGGTCTGTGAATGCGGCCTCTGATGTTTTCTCAACTCCAGACACTGAGGAGGCTGAGCTGCGAAGACAGGGGGAGCAGTAAGCCTGGGAGGATAGGAGAGCCTGGTGGACAGACAGACAGACAGACAGAAAAGGTAGGGGCACACAGGTCTTAAATTCTATGTTCCTGTGATCTCATTGGTTGTTACTGAACTGGAACTCTTGACTCTGACATTCAGGACCTCTTTAGCTCAATGGCTTCTTAGGCACCATTCATTGCGTACGCATCCCATTGTGTTAGATTCTGTCTTCTCTGCCTTCCAGATACACATCCCGCAGTGGCAGCAGAGGCTCCAGTTTTATGGTCCCTGAAATAGAGAGAGGTGTGAGGTTACACAATGCGGCATCTTACATCATGAACTGAAAGAACTTGGAGACAAGATGCACTGAGTCACGGGACTATACGGGCACAATGCTTCAGCTAATGCCATCACAACAGGGCCTGCCTCACTCACCTGCTCTGCTCACCCCTGTCCCAGCTGCTTCTGGAAGCACCATGGGCTGTGCTGGTGACGCCAGGCAAAGGATATGTGATATTGTGAGTCTTTTCTGACTGCTTATGTACTTTGAACCCTGTAGCCTTCCTGATTAGTCATGGTAGCCAAGGAATCAGGATGTTCCCATGAAATAGGTTTGTGCTTTGCTTGTGCCATACTTGGGAAGAGGTGCAGAGGAAGGGCTCACAGGGCAGAGGTGCAGAGGAAGGGAGCACAGGGCAGAGGTGCAGAGGAAGGGCTCACAGGGCAGAGGTGCAGAGGAAGGGAGCACAGGGCAGAGGTGCAGAGGAAGGGAGCACAGGGCAGAGGTGCAGAGGAAGGGCTCACAGGGCAGAGGTGTAAAGGAAGGGCTCACAGGGGCAGAGGTGTAGTGGAAGGGGTCCTTAGAACTCTACAGTACTGGCCCCAGAGTTCACCCTTACCCAAGGGCACGCCTTTGTCCATTCAGCCCCCACAGTTTTCCTCAGAAGGAGTATCGCTTGCTACCTGCTTCCAAAAACATCCTTCAGATATCTTGTTGCTGTGACTTCTCCAGCTCAACAACAATTTTAGGTATTTACAAATTAATTTTTTGGAAAGTTCTGTGTAAACAGAAGTTTCTGTCCCACCAGGTCCTACAGCCATTCAGTTCCAAATAAACACAGAAGCTTATATTAATTATAAATTGTTTGACCTATTAGTTCAGGCTTATTAACTAGTTCTTACTATTTAAATTAACCCATAATTCTTGTCTGTGTTAGCCACGTGGCTTGGTACCTTTTATCAATGAGGCATTCTCATCTTGCTTCCTCTGTGTCTGGCTGATGACTTCTTTGCAGTCTTCCTTGTCCCAGAATTCTCCTCATCTGGTCGCCCTGTCTATACATCCTGCCTGGCTACTAGTCAATTAGTGTTTTACTAAACCAATATGAGTGACAAATCTTATAGTGTCCAAGAGCATTATCCCACAGCAGTTCTGCTGACCATAGCCAACTTTCTGATCATTTATTTTGCCTAAGACAAAAGCTTCAGTTAATCATCCTAACCATCTAAGAACAACCAGATTGGTTCCCAGCTCCTGCATCTACTGGGCATGATGTAAATTGATAACAGACATTTTGCTTCTGTATTTTGTTGTGAGTGTTCTGTCCTCATAAATCTGGGATTCTCACTTAATTTTTCCTTTCGAAGCATGTGTGTGATCTTAAAGAAATGTTTTTAAGCATTTATTTGATTATAAAACTGTATGAATCATTATAGAAGAATTTGAAAATACAAGCTAATAAGGTTGGCTCTGGGGAGGCTGAGGCAGGAGAATTCTGAGTTGAAGGACAGCTTGGGGAGGTTCTGACTCAAGTAAAAGAAGAAAGGAAGAAAAGACGGAGGGAAAAAGGAAGGAAAGGAGAGAGGGAGAGGAAAAAGAGAGAAGGAGGGAGAAGGAGGAAGGAGGGGAGAGAGATGCAGAGGAAAGGAGGGAGTCTCTCAAGCTTGTAACTCAGTCCCACCTCCAAGAGCTTCCTCAGCATCCCAAACCAGCACAACCAGATGGAGGCCAAAGCCTTCTATCACACGAGACTGTGGAGGGTACTTCACACTCAGAACACAGTACCAGCTATTTCCATTAGGGCTGAGAAGGAGAACGTAGAGAGAGGTGGCTGGGTTAGTGCATCCCTGGGCTATTCCCGACCAACTTCCAGAGAACTGTGGTTGCCAGTGAACTCGTTGGTAGTGTTGGGAACATGGGCTTTTAGCCTGAAAGACCTGAAACACAAGTCCAGTTTATTGCTTTTGTTTTCTGTGATATTGGGATTGTTGCCTAAGCCCTCTAGCCCCCTTGTATCAGTCCAGATGTCGAGACAGATGTGCGCATTGCCTAGACTACGGTGGACAACCATCTAGTATGTCTTTGGAAAATCTTTATCATAATCCTCTGTGTTACATTTGCCCTTTCTGTGGGGTGGAGGTTATACTGTGACATTTATTCTGCCACGGAGCCGAATTCTGGTTAAATTCCAACATAAAATTGACAACATATTGAACATTTTCCATGCATTGAGAGGCCTCTGCTGTAATTCAGCTGTCTTTTTATCCAAAAGTTTGATGAGCAGGTCTTGAGCGCAGAACTTTGGCAGGCTGACTGGAAGCAAGGCTTCACCATCTAGGTCAATGTCTTGGCCTAAGTAAGGCAGTTACTAGCTGGGGCATACCTAGGAGTTACCACTTACCCATTTTCACATGGTGGCGACTCATGGGAACTAAGTTATGCATGAGACTGACACCTCTGAACACACAGAGAAAAGTCGTTGGTTGTTTCTCAATAATGAAAACTGAAATAGTGGAAAAGGACTGACTAGCTTGCTGATGGTGGCATGGTGTGCCCCTCTCCTCAGCACAACAGCGTAGCTGGGTCGTGTCTCTCGTAGATTTTAATCTTGCTCTAATTTCATATGGTGGATATTTATTTTAGTTTTATCTGTGCTCTTAAGCTTAGCAAACTACACATAAAGCACACATCCACAGAGCACACAGATTTAGAATCTCCTTAAATATAATGTGGTGGTGGTGGTTATATTTTTATGCTAGTTTTGAAAATGCACAATTGTCTCGGCAATAACAAAACTGTGGATGGGCCACTTTTTATAACTGTATTTTGAATGTGCTTTAGCCATTTGAGGACAGAGTCTGTGGAAGCTTCACCAGCTAGCAAATGCTGAAAATTAATAATGAGAAAGATTTGACGATTTAGGCATCTGACAAAAATGGTGAATTCTATTTCTCTCAGAGACAGGTGCTTGTTCTACACTGTCAGTTCGTCAACGTTTGTCATTGGTTTCAATAGATTATTGGTATATATTTGAACTGAGCCTTGAAGATGTTCAGAAGTAAGTCAATGATTGATAATAATTTAAAGTTCAGAGTAGTGCACACACTCAAATCTCTGCTTGGAGTCTAGATGAAGGGGGAAATCATAATGATTTTTTAAAAAATTTTATTTGTTGGAGGATTTTATACATTTTAACTGTATTCATCCCTAAATTAACCCCTCCCAGATTCTCTCAATGTCCTTGCCCTGACCTTGTGTCCTTTTTTTGTTTTAAATTTTATAACCATCTTCTCCAGTTTGTGCTGCCAATATACTTCTGGCTGTGGGGTCATTCATGGTAGAGCTAACAAAACCCACACCCTTAAGAACAACAGACTCTCTTGTCCCAAAAGCCATCAACTGTTCAGAGCTCCTGAGTTAGGGGTGGAGGCTCACAGATCCTTCCAATTCCACGCTGGAGTGCGGGCTGACTTGCTGTCGTGCAGGTGCTACAGGTGGCCGTAGTCACTGGGGCCCCATGAGTACAGCTCAGTCCTATCCGGAAGACGCTGTTCTGCTCCACCCCTCCCTGACCTTGGGCTACTTCAGTCTTTCTGTCTCCCCTGATGGTCCCTGAGCCTTGCCTCACAGTGGCAGGGTTCTCCACAGTCACATATTCTGTGCACCTGGGCCAGCTGTGAGTTTCTACATTCAGCACCGTCCACCGTGTGAGGCTTCTCTCGTTAGAGCTGAGAACCACACTAACCTATGGTATAGAGACACGAATTTAGAGAACAGTTTGATACTATGTCCATTGAGCAAAATAATTGTAGCAGGCTCACTCTTGGTTCGGTCACTGATTGTTTTTTAAATTCAAATTTCACAAATGAAAATAGGATAAGAAGTAATCTCCATTTCCGCAGTGTTACTCATGGGGCAGATGAAAAAAATTCCAGTATCAAGGATCAGAAAGCCTTGTTTGCATGCCTCCCCTTTTTATTAAGCCATCTTTTGACCACTGTGGCACACAAGTGATCCACTTCATTGGATGTTATCCTTGGCACGTTTAACTTTGTTTAGTTTGTTTAAGCAAATAAAATCACATAGAGGGCTGGGTTGGCAGAATCACACCTGCATGCTTCTCTCCTTCAGACACTGAACAATCTAGAAAACAGACCTGTGACAAGACTCCAGTAAGGCAATGTGCTCATGCATACTAGCAAATCTATGTTTATATATGTACATGCATGTATGTACATACCTACACATATACATGAACATCACCTAGGAAACATAGCTTGATTAAGTAGTAGCACAGAGTAAACAAGTCATTCTTTGTCACCTCCATTGTAGAAACTCTTGCAGAACAGCACCATCTCCTTCCCATCTGAGAAATAATTGGTTTGTAATCATTGACTCACTGAGAGCTAGGGACCAGTAGCATTTATCTATGGTATGGCATGGTGTGTTCCAGTAACCTGACACATACTACCTCGTTGCTCTTTATATAACCATGTGAACAAGGAACAGATAGTTGTGTATCTTCCCCGAGTTCATACCCCTAAGAATGTGTTGCATTTTTCTTTAAACCTTGGTAAACTTTATATGCCCCCTGTCTTGCTAATATTTAGAATGCACATTTCCCCCAGGCTTTCCGGTGTTTTCAGAAGGATGGCTTGCCTACTTAGTCCTCAGTCTCAATACCCGATGAGAAAACTCATTTTTGTGTGTCTGTTTTGTAAGAACAATTTCAATGATCCTGGCAATGAAATAGCCTTCTCTTTTCCTGCTATGTCTGATGGGCACACTGACTTTTCAAAAGTAGACTTGAAGCTTGGGGAAACAGGAGTCTGTACCTCTGAAACACTGAGTGGAACAGCGACGCCCGGATAGTGAATATTCTCGAACACCGTTTGGTTATAAAATCAAGGGTTTTGCCTATTCTGATAATAGTTGTCAAATTTACATGAGTTTGTGTTAAAATGTTTCATATGCAGTGTTTCGACATAGAACTAGCACACAGCTTTCCCCTCTTTCTCAACCTGAAAGATCACTTTTAACTCACCCTGAAGGAGTCTGGGCTAAAGAGCGGGGCTCAGAAGCTCTGTGAGCTTGCACCTTTGCCTTGGTTTTCAGTCTGGTGGCAGGGCTTTACAGCCAGCAACAAAGGGCCTGAAGAATCAATATCTGGGTGGGGGTGGGAGGGCACTGTCACCCACCTTTTTAATTTGTCCCCTGATTATTTTTTTTCTTTCCTAGTTTCTTCCCTAGCTTTTTCCTGAGGTCGGAGTGGAGGGACATTTTATCAAGCCCTGGTGGCTACTTCCACCACTGTGGATCTCTGCCCGTTAGTCTTTTACAGTTACACACATTCACACCTCATATATTTTGCTCTAAAACAGAACATCTGAGTTGATTCTGCGTTTGCAAAGACCTCCGAGAGATGGAAGACGGATTTCATGTTGCCGTTTTTAGATAGGGCTGCAAATAGAATGGCAGCTGTCCTCGGATGCATTGCAGATATATGGTGCACACACTGAATAGAAGCAGATGAAAGATTGCCCCCAATTAATCCGCACAAAATCCACATTTCAGCCGTATAAAATCTTAACCATAGCGTATTGTGTGCTTATTTATTCTATATGCTCACAGATGAAATCTAACACTTTAAAGGTAACTCATAAAGAGAGGGAGAATTGCTACCCTCTTTCCTCACTAGGGGTCACGTGACCTGTGATAGGTTAGGTAAACATACCGCCCCCCTTGTAAACCTTACAAGCTATTCAAATCTACATATGTGTATGAGTGATTAAGATTGGTTGGGTACCCTTCTTTGCGATGTCGGGGAGAGAGGTTGTTTCTGTAGGAACTATTTCTTGGGTGGATGAGACTGTAGTGGAAAGTTACCTTTTGGGACAGAACGTGGCAGTTCTAGCACAAGGGGCTGGCAGAAGTCTTCCAATGTTACTCCAGTTGAGAATTTCTATAACAACCATTTCAGGTACACCATGAAGAGGGTAGGCAGGGTTGGTACCCAATACTCCAGGAACTTTCCTCAGATGCTCCTGGGAAGATAACTTAGTGGGTGGTACAGGACTTGTTCTGAGTTCGGATCTCCACCCCTTGTGTAGCACAGCTGCTTACAAACATGCATGCCTGTAACCTCAGTGCTAGGGAGGCAGAGACAGGAACCCTTGGGGCTGGCGAGGCAACTGGTCTCACCACATTGGTGAATTCCAGGTTCAGTTTAAGAGGCTTTGCCTCAGACGAGAAATGGGGAATTGACTAAGGAAAGCACACTGACTTCCGGCTTCCACCTGCACATACACACATATGTGCATTCATGCCTGCCTGCAGGCCTCTGACCCCACATAAAGAAGAGGCAACTTAGAAGTATTTGCATGTTACAATTAAGTTAGGCATTTAATCATTGTGTACATGGTTTTTAAGGCAGTAATAAAGAAACAAAAACCCACTGCACTGAAGGATTTGGGGTCATAGGGTAAGGCTTCATGAAAGTGCTGATGAGAGATGACTCCCGGGGATTTTGAGGTCTGAGTAAGAGTTTTTGCTTAATAATAATGAGGGGAAGTGATCAAGACCATAAGCGGAAATAAAAGCGTCCGCGAAGATTCCAGCGAGAGACAACATGGCGTGAGGCACTGTGAGACGGGATGCGTGAAGTGCTCTAGGGTCAGCTTTTTCCTGTAACTTTCTATGGGCTGTGGAGGAGGCTGGGAAAATCAAGTCAGTGACAGAGAGAATCTCAGATTCATGACTACAATGATAGCTTGGTCCATTGTCAGAAATCCTGACTCTGGTCCTTCGCTACCTTGTGATCCTGAGCAATTTCCCAGACCTCCCAGATGCCATCAGTGGTCACTGTGGGTGCTGATATTTTCTACAAAGCAGTGCATGGGCTGTGACTCTAAGCCTAGCCCTGGAAGAACAGAGGTAGGAGAGTGTAAATGTGGGGGGAGTCAGGGCAGCGTAGGGAGTTTCAGACCAGCGGGGTGACCTGGTGAGAACGCCTTTCAGAAAACAGGCGGCCAAGCATGAGAAAACCCCTCGCGTGGCACATGGCCACCAGTGTATAATGGAGAGTAGTTCACTTATGTGTCTTTATCTGTGTCTTCTTGGCCACTGCTTGACAGTGTCTCTCACATGCACACCTTCCTTTGTTTGCACGACGCCTGCACCTAGAGCTCTGGAGAGAGAGACTGAGGAGTTGTGGGCTGGGGTTTGGAGAACTGGGTTGCAGTTCCCAGTGCACAGTGACTTCAAGTGTCCACTGCAGTTGATCCATCTCTCAAAGGGAGGACTGGGGGATGAAAGGGTCTGACTCACACCCTTATCAGTCACCCCTGCATCGCGTGGGCAGCCAGCCCAGTGACGTGTTTAGTTGAATTCCAGTAAGACATTGACTAAGCCAGATATTTTCTGCTCTGCTGAGGTGAGATTTATAACACCTAAAATCCATTTTAAAGAGCTGTGGTTACCCCATGTTTGCAGAAAATTGCCAAGCTCAGAGCAAGTACTGAAAAACTCATTAAACATGCAGACCTGCGGCCTCCCGTTATCCCAGCATTCCAGAGGCTGAGACAGGAGGATTGCCATGAGTTTGAGCCAGCATTGGCTACATTGTGACCAACAGGCTAGTCTGAGTTGCAAAGGGAGATCTTGCCTCAAAACAGCAAATAGAATCAACAACCCTGCTCCCCCCCCCCACACACACACAAAGAGTAAATGAACACGCAGGGTAGTGATTGGTCAGCTGTGAGCTTCTTCTCAGATCAGGAAGAGAGCAGTGCAGGGTGCAGGGTGTTTACCAGTGGTGGTGCAATGTGAGGCTGTGATTGGTCGTTCAACGGAAGTGTGAGAATGCTGTGGGTCAGAGCGTCTCAAACGGTGCATATGAAACACACGTGCTGAGAACACTTTTTCTCTAAATGTGGAGGGGTCCGCACCCAGGAGAAGGTGCTGTTGGCAGGGTCACAGGGTCAAGGACCGGTAACCCCAAACCCAAACCATAGCCTCCAAGGACACAATCTAACTACTGTTTTCTTTCAACATTGATTTTCATATCATTTTGCACTGCGAGCAGGTATGGCCCTGTAGTCCCTTAACGTTCTCCTCTCTGTTCTGTCTCCCTGCTTTGTTTCCACCCGTTAATCTCCTAACCAGCCACTTACCACATGGATTTCCTTGTAATTGAAACTGTAAAAGCCCGTGGCAGGTAACCCTATGGCTGGCAGATGGTCCCCCTGGTGTGTCAGCTGTCTCCGAGGCGCTCTCTCTCTCTCTCTCTCTCTCTTGCTTTCTCTCTCTCTTTCTTTCCTTTTTTGTACTACAATATGGCCTGAGAAAGAGAGAGAAAGGAGGAGCAAAGGAAACAACAAAAGATAAAACAACAACCCACAAAGAAAAAGAGCCCAGATTCTATAATTCAAAATTTCACAGAATGTATTTGCTAACACTTTGCAAGCTGCCTTCAGACCAGAATTCATGCACAGCAGCGTTTTCCGTGGAGCATGAACTGGAAGCGAGCGAGGGGGAATGGAGCGTGGGGAAGCGTGTGGAGGGTGCGACCACAGACTCTGCGAAGCTCAGCTTCGGGTTGGTCTTTCGGTGGACTTTTTTTTTGGGGGGGTGGAGAGCTGAGGCAGACATCCCCTCAAGCTATTGGTTGGTTTAGCTCACTCTCATGGCAGCCCAAGAGGAAGAAATGCTTGTTCAAACAGCAACTATTCCATAAAAACTAAGAATTATGGCAAGGTGTTTCAAAAGGAAAATTACATTAAAGATGAATGAAGGCATATTGAAATATTACGTTTTAAGGTGTATAACATTAAAAGATATTGAATAGAATATCGACTGTTTTGTGGAAATAGCAATAATGAGATTCCTGTCACCTAATCTTACAGTAATTGGGTTATTATTATGCAAATGAAGGTGTGACTTTAAAAAA
>PVIU01009220.1:0-77613 GCA_004026605.1 Ondatra zibethicus
GAGTGAGATTGGTCTGTAATTCTCTTTCTTAGTATTGTCTTTCTGTGGTTTGGGTATCAGGGTAATTGTAGCCTCATAAAAAGAGTTTGGCAATGTTCCCTCTGTTTCTATTGTGTGGAATAATTTGAGGAGTATTGGTATTAGTTCCTCTTTGAAAGTCTTGTAGAATTCTGAGCTGAAACCATCTGGTCCTGGGCTTATTTTGGTTGGGAGACTTTTGATGACTGTTTCTATTTTTTCAGCAGTTATAGGTTTGTTTAATTGGCTTATCTGGTCTTGATTTAATTTTGCTAACCTGTATTTATTATCCTAAACAGTTTTCAAGAACTAAAACTTCACACTACATTTTTAAATGAACTGCATAGGTACAATACCTTAAACAAGAATAGAAACATATATACAGTATAACAAAGATAACTTTAAATTTGTATCAATATCTTAAATGAGTAGAAACATATATACCTAAACATGTATAACAAAAATAACCTTAAAATTGTATTTAAGTTTACAATCTTAAGTACACAAATCCATACCAATGGATACAAAAATCCATACCAATGTAAAATATTTGAGACTAGTAATTACTTTTTAGCCTAATAGTTGATTTAATCATGTACTTTTTTATCCTTTCATTCCTATATCCCCCTTTTTTTCTTTTCAGAAAGGGGTCATCATTGAATCCAACCTCCCTTGCTTAGTTTCCTCACTTACCCTGACCAGTAACAATTTGTAATCAACCTCCCTAAACAATGACAAATATACATAATCCACCAAATGACCAAAAGGACTCACCCCACCTCTTGGGAATGTGAACATTGTGTTCTACAGACAACTTCTAGTTGTCAGAGGTCCACAGCATCTTTAGGAGGCCTGAGAAAGTTGGGACAATAGTCAAGTCCTGGGAGAGCTAGCTGTATTGATTTTTTGTTTAGTCTCTGTGTAATGGGAAAGTGTAGAGCTTATATGGCATCTTGGCTGGATTAGTCTCTGAGACTGGACCATTTCAGCTAGCAGTTTTGAAGTTGTTCTGGATACAGAATTTTGAGGAAGCTGTAAGAGAGTCATTATGAGAAGCTGGATCACCTGGGCTACCTGTCTTCCTTGGTGTCTGGAGTTCTTCCCTGAAAACACACAAACTTTTAAAGTAACATATATGGCCGGGCTGTGGTGGCACACGTCTTTAATACCAGCACTCGAGAGGCAGAGGCAAGCGGATCTCTGTGAGTTCCAGGCCAGCCTGGTCTACAAGAGCTAGTTCCAGGACAGGCTCTAAAGCTACAGAGAAACCCTGTCTTGAAAAACCAAGAAAAAAAAAGAAAAGAAAAATTAGATATAAATATTGGCTTGGGCTTCTGAAACCTCAAAGCTCACCACCAGGGAGACACTTGCTCCAACAAGGTCACACCTACTGCAAAAAGGTCAAACCTCCTAATAGTGCTTACTCCCTATGAGCCTATGGAACCCATTTTCATTCAACCACATTGAGCAAGCTGGATTGCTGTGGTATCCTTATGTTGGTCTCTTGTAGTTCCTAGTGAGTAGGCACTTGTTCATGTCTACATAGGAACAGTGTCACGTAATAGCAGTATATAACCAGAGATATGAATGAGATGGTCAACTGACAGAAACACAGGCACTTGGCACTATTAAAAGAGAAATCAAAACATCATTTCCAGCTTTACTGTTATCCAATCTTCAACAACCCTTCAAGATGTTTGTTTTATGTATCCTGAACCTATAGCTTATTTCCCTAAGCTAATGGCACTTATAGCCAAAGTTGTTCACCCAGGCTTCAAGCAGTTTCAGTTAGTGATATGCAAGGAGTATCTTAAGCATATCAAAGAGGAAGAGGAGTAAACTTGGGACAATCTCTTATGGTATTTGAACAACATGAATGTTGACTTTATTAAGAGAGAAGGAATTCTTGTTGACAGTGGAAAGAATGGGTAATGTGGATGACTTGCTTGACAACCCAAATATTATCTTGCAAACCCTCACAGCCCTAACCTAGCAACCGCATTCCCAGTGGCAGAATATAACCTTGATATGAGACAGAATTGCTTAGAAATTAGAGATACAGCCTGGCATGTTGGCTCACACCTGAAACCTCAGCAACAAGGAGGATGAGGCAGAAGACTGTCATAAGTTCAGAGGCAGCCGGGGCTACATGGTGAGTTCTAGGTCAGTCTAACCTTGTCTCAAATAACAAACCAAGAAATGAATAATTTTTCAATGCAGCAGACCAGATGTGTCAGATCAGACACTGACAGCCTAGGAATTACTCCCAACAGGAGCAGCTGCATGGAGTAGTGGCATGGAGCTGGATATGCTGTGATAACACTAGGTAAAGTTAGTAGAAGCACATGCCCTCCTAGCTGGTACTTCCACATAAAGGGTTGAGCTCATTATCCTTTCTAGAGATTTATAAATGTCCCAGGGAAAACAAATCAACCCCTGAAATGATTCCAAACACGGCTTTCTACTAGTCAATGTACATGGAGCATGGAGAAAGAAACTTCAGAAAAAAAAAAAAGAAACTTCAGGAAATAAAGATACTGAAGCATCTCATGGAAACACTGGTCACACTTCAGGCAGCTGATTTGCCAGTTCAAACAACTTACCGTATCCTGCCCACAGCACGAAGAGTCGGACTCTAAAGGAAACCAAAGACCGGACAGAGTCACTAAAATGCTGGTTGGAAGAACAGCTGACTAGGAAGAGGGAGCCTGCCTAAGAAAGGGACTTCACCAATTTAGGCTCTAACTCACTAGGGAAACAATGACCACAGGATGTTTTCAATCTTGGTGCATTCAATCTAAAACACTTATATGAAAGAATGCATAACAACAAAGCTAGACTAGCAGATCTGGTAGGCCCTTCTTAGAAGAGTTATACCTTCAAAAGATTTTCAAATTATTTCACAAGGGTGCCATTTGGAATAGGCAAATGAAATTCATTGTAAACTGTAATCTCTCTTCTGCTTCTTTTTAACTTGGTTACCTGGGTCCCTTGTCTGCTGTCTTTGAGATTGCTACACAGTCTGGAAAAGGAATTGGTCAGCAATAAGTAAAAATGATCTGAAATTCTCCTATCACTTTATAGTTGATTTTTTCTTGAATCAATGGTTGTTTTGCTATAAAATTTCAAGCATTGTCAGACTTGTGGCCAGGTTTTAATTCTGACAATTCTATTTAAGGTTTCAGTGCTTTTATAAAGGGTACTGGAGATGCATACAGGATCATATTTACAACACTCTGGATCCTTTTCTTATGGTACACAGCAGTATTCTAGAATAGATAACACTAAAACACTATCACTGGCATCCATCAACATGCTGAGTCCAATTTTGGCTATTATTGACTCTGGTATCACTCCAACTATCCACCTGTGATTACACCCATGGTAACCACGTAGTAGGAGGAGCAGGCCCTTTGTTCATCCCACCCGGCGAGCTTATACCTGAAATAATCACACAGAAACTGCATTCATTTAAACACTGCCTGGCCCATTACCTCCAGCCTCTTATTGGCTAACTCTCACATCTTGATTAACCCATTTTTATTAAATCTGTGTATCACCACATGACTGTGGCTTACCGGCAAGATTCTAACCTATGTCCATCTCAGGCAGGAGATTCATGGCGTCTTTCTGTCTCTGCCTTCTTCCTCCCAGAATTCAGTTCTGTCCTCCCCGCCTATCTAAGTTCTGCCCTATCAAAAGGCCAAGGCAGCCTCTTTATTCAACCAACAAAAGCAACACAGAAAGAAGGACCTCCTACACCATTTCCCCTTTTTCTGTTTAAACAAAAAGGAAGGCTTTAACTTTAACATAGTAAAATTACATATAACAAAACAGTTATCAAGCAAGAATTACAGTTACAATATTTAGATCTATTTTATCTTTTATCATAACAATGGAAAACTATAACTATCTATCTATACTTCAACTCCATCAAAGACTCCAGAAGGATATAATATTATCTAAGTAAACAGGAAGTACATTGTAAGCAGTTTCCAAAACTCTAGAAGTGATAGAGACATCTTGCTGCCTGGACAGTCACCCAAAGTTTTTCTGTACTGTTGGGGCATCCATCTTCCACCTACAGGCCCATAGTATCCAACAGACTTTTCCATGAAGCAGGAAATTTCAAAAACAGTTCAGTCACTTTCTTCTGTATCCTGCAGAATGTCTTGCAGACTCTTTCATGAATCAGGAACCCTGAAGGATCATCTCACCTTTAGTCAAGTGCAGCAGTCCTCTCTCTGCGGGTTCTTTGTGTCCAGTTTATGCAACAGTCCAGGCAAGAGCAGTTTCTTGCCCAAATGGCTAACCAACTCCATAAGGAGCCTCTTCAATGCCCATCTTCCTCTTGAAGTACATTGGTGCTGCCAGGAGCAGACATGTCTCATTGTCATGAAAAGCCCTAAGTTCTTAAAAGATCTTAAATGCCATATTCTGTAGTCTTTGAAAGATATGAAGAATGCCTATCTGAAATATATCTATGCATAACTAGAAGATCTAACTAACATGGCTACAAACTTGACTATTATAGATGATTATCCATTAACAACCTATATTTCCTAATTATACATTACATTTTTAAATGAACTACACAATCACAATACCTTAATCAAAATCAGAAATACATATAACAAAATTGACCTTAAACTTATATCAATAAATCAAGATTTATACCAATGCAAATTATTCATATCTATATTATAACCATATTTCTGGAATAAATGTGAAAAGGAAATAGTTATGTCTGAGAGTATCCAAATCAGCTCGGAGTAATAGACCGTTACAATAGTATCTCATCTTAGGTAAACAATAGAAATGCCAGCCGACTCACATTTAATAGAGAATGAAATTGTTGCTGCTATGGTCCCAGAGTTGTATGATGCAATAAAAAGCAAAATAATGATAAACATATGGGTAAATAAAAATACTGTTTATGTAAATTAAAATTGCACTCTGCTTCATTTAAAAGACAATTTAATTGCATGGCACATTTACATAATACTAAGGAAATTAAAATATATGAAGGCTTGCATTGACCAAGAATAAGGAAGAATATTTATAGTAGATTCTAAGAAGTATTTTGTAAATGAAGAGGTGAACCATGGGGTAAGAAAATATATCCACAACATTGGTACCACTATAGTTGGCAGAATGAGCCTGGGAGACAGGAGCCTGAAAATGAGGGGAACTAAACTCTCATACATTAGCCCACTTTATTCAAGGGCATCAGATAATTTATATATATTTTCTTTTTTTTTTTGATTTTTCGAGACAGGGTTTCTCTGTGGCTTTGGGGCCTGTCCTGGAACTAGCTCTGTAGACCAGGCTGGCCTCGAACTCACAGAGATCCGCCTGCCTCTGCCTCCCAAGTGCTGGGATTAAAGGCGTGCGCCACCACCGCCAGGCCAGACAATTTATATTCTGAGGGTATTTTAAGGGTTAAGTAAGGTCATGTAAGCAAAGTTCACTTGAGTTCAAGTTGCTTACAATCATAAGGGCAAGCTCACGTGAGTTTAGGCTGTGTATTCACGAGGACAACCTGTGGTTGGAAACATCATTCTGAATAATAATGGCTAAGATAATGGGTAATCTAAAGTAAACCAATCCCTACTTACTACACCTGGGAGGGACACAAAAGCACTTTCCAAGAACAAATCCACGTTGTGGAGGAACAAAGGTTTCGTCTTGTCTACTTGAAGTTTTCTCACAAGTTCTCAGAAACCTCACACAGTTTTATTCTGTTAATCCCACTAGGTGAGGATAAGACCACCACCACAATTTTTGAAGCAAGCTGCTCAGGACGATGGATACTGGCCACATCCATACCCAGGATTCCCAGAGAATGGCAGGTTCTTGGTGGACAGATCAAACCAAGCCGGCAGGGCCTGAAATCCACTCTCAGGATTACTTTTCACCAGCTGCAGTCTAATCCTTATTAAGCGACTAAATGAAGCCGTCTCCAGAATCTAACAGGAAGATAAATCAGCTACAGCCTCTCGGCAGTGATATGGATAGCCTAACGAGCTCTGGAGACTCGGCCGTCTACTGGTCGTCACAAGACTGACAATTCTTCAAACCAGTCCGCCGTCTCCTGTACCTCCTCTAGATACCGGCGAGCGGCAGCGTCTGTGCGTGGTCAGCGTGTTGACGTCACCGGCGGGTCCCGCCCTGCAGCCCCGCCCCAGCCCGGCGGGCCTGGACCGCGGAGCCGGGTCTGCAGGCCAGCGGGCGGCTGGCGCCGCCGAGGAGGTAGGCTGTTTTCCCGAGCCCTGCTGGGCAGGTGGTAGAGGTTCGGGGCTCGCAGGACTCCCCACGCCTGGCCAGGGCCGTGCGACCTGTGGGTGCAAATGTGGCGGAGTGCGGGAGGATCCTGGGCCCCAGGCCCACTCACACACTCACCAGGAGGCAGGAGGTCCAGCCTCGGCCCCGTGCCGTGCACCCCTGTTAAGATCGGGATGACAGGCGGTTGTAGGCTGGCAGGTTACCAGCCTTGCGCCTGCATCCCAAAAAGCCCTGAGATAACAAAACGAAACGAAAATTAAAGCATGAGTCACGAATGTTTTAGCTCTCCGCTTTGCTCACTCATCTCCATCCTGCCTTTTTTTTTTTTTTTTTTAAATCTCGGTATAGTTCTTTCTCTTTCTCTTTTGGTTGGAACATAAGTGGACGTCTTGGAACTTTTCTTAGTGTTCTCTTAATACGGCAGTTGTAAAGGCATTTGGCTCTTTTCATAGATGGAATCACCGGATCCATCACTTGACCCAATACTAGATTGGGTAAGGTTAGTAAGACCGGACACAGTGACAGGTCTGACTTCTCAGTGCACTAGAGTTTCTCCAGCATGTCCCGTCTGTTGTCTTTGTTTAAGGATCCTAAACGGAATTCTCATCTTTGCTTCATCTGACCATCATCCTCTTCTAGAGCAGGATTTGATGAAAAAGAACAATTTTTATTGTATTATGGCTGTATTTATGGATCAGTAAAATGCTGGATAAACATGCCCGTGAAGAGACAGTGTATACTGTGCTTGCCTTTATTTCCACTACCTGAAATCCATACATTTGTAATAATTTGTATTGTGAGGAAGAATACATTTTTCTTTGAAATCTTCCTGTTTCAAACATGGACCTTTAAAAGTTACATCATCAAATGCACCAAAGAAAGGAAATGAAAACTGCTCCAAGGTCTTACTTGTTAGGCTAGTGATGATCATTTGGATTTAATCATTAGATAATTTATATGATGAATGTCTGTCTGTGCCACATGCTGTTTTAGGTGTTGGAAATTGAGTGTTGAACACTAGATAAGGCTCTGGAGCTCAAATTCCTTAGATTTTTGTGAAGATAGAATATACGTGCGAATAGAATCCTGGTTTTAGATAGGAGCGAATGCTAGACTATCGAGCAGTAGGACACGTTGGTGTGGCTGTGCTGTGCAGGACCCAGGAAAATGTCCCTGAAAAGGTGATGGTCAGGATGAAACCTGAATGTTTGGGGTGAGCCATGGGGAGATCAGGAAGTTGCCAGTTACAAGACAGAGGCTGGGAAGGAAGAGGTGGCTTAGTGGCAGGGGAGTCCAGTATGGCTCTAAGAGGAAACAGTGGGCGAGTGGACCTTGGTTGGAGGTGGTGCTGTAAAAGGAGCAGGAATCTGAGGCCTGAGTGGAAGGGCAGACTTTAGAGGTGCTCAAATTCTCAGCAGCTTTCTGTTTATTTTGATTATGGTGAATTCATTTTGTATTTTTCTCTTTGGAGGTCCTCTTAATGAAGAATGGCGCTCTTTTCCCTAGTCCTGTATCCCACAGTTACTTTTCCTTTCCGTTGTTGCTGTGTGCAAGACTCAAAGCCCTGCATGTCTTCAGCTCCAGCTTTTATCTCCTTATTCCTAGTTGTCAATCATTTCCAATACAGTCGTGTGTGTGTGTGTGTGTGTGTGTGTGTGTGTGTGTGTGTGTGTAGTTTTTTGAGACATGGTTTCTTTGTAGTTTTGGAGCCTGTCCTGGAACTAGCTCTTGTAGACCAGGCTGGCCTCGAACTCACAGAGATCCACCTGCCTCTGCCTCCCGAGTGCTGGGATTAAAGGCGTGCGCCACCACCGTCCGGCTTCCCATACAGTCTTCATTTGCTTTCCATTTGGAAAGCTCTGGCAGGCAGTCCTGCTCTGTCCAAACATATGCTACGAAAGTGTGACAGTAAGTAACTCAGCCTTTCCCATTAGAACTTGTATTAGCGACTAAGGTTTGCTCTGTCTTAATTTAGTTCCTACAATTTTCTGGGCACGTTGCATGCATTCTGTTCCTTCAAACTTATCGCAGATACGAAACTTTTCATCAGTGAAGAAAGCATTCACTAAGTCACCTCAGCTAGACTCCTGAGGTCATTAGCTTTACTCCAGTCCATGCCACATGCTCTCCCCTCTCCACCAAGCCTGTGACAGGGTCTGCGGGTTGCTGCTGTGTCACTGTAGAGCTCGTGTAATGGGTCCTTTCCGTGGTGAAGGGGCTCTGGAAATGATGTACGCCATCTTTCCCACGCTCGACGTGTAAAATGGCCAAGCATACCAAATGCTCACCTCCAGATTTTCATGCCAGTATTTTATTCTGTTCTGTTCCTTCTTGGAAATCTCTTAGCAAAGAGTGTCTGCCTATATCAAAGTACAGCATGTCAATATCTAGAATGCATTGTTCCTAAACTCATAGAAGGCAGTTTAAAGGCTGGGACAGTGCTTTTCCTTGCACTAGAATAATCTTTTTAATTTTCTTCCCTTTTCTGAAGAAGTATATGTTAGCACTTTACATGAGCCCTTCCTTTTTGTTAGAAGATTATTGCTTGTGAGTGACCCCAGACAGTGGTACATATGGCTTGTGAGTGACCCCAGACAGTGGTACTTATGGCTTGTGAGTGACCCCAGACAGTGGTACTTGGCTTGTGAGTGACCCCAGACAGTGGTACTTATGACTTGTGAGTGACCCCAGACAGTGGTACTTATGGCTTGTGAGTGACCCCAGACAGTTGTACTTATGGCTTGTGAGTGACCCCAGACAGTTGTACTTATGACTTGTGAGTGACCCCAGACAGTGGTACATATGGCTTGTGACTGATTCCCAGACAGTGATATATAGGGCTTGTGAGTGGCTCCGAATACAGTGATATGTGATTGTAACACCATCTATATGCAAAGCTCTGGAAGAAGAAATCCCAAGCTGTAGGCCAGCCTGGACGACTTAGCAAGACTCTGTCTCCTGCTTACATAGATATAATCTACATGGGAAGTAGAAAGTATAAAAAGACAAGATCTCCTGAGTAAATTGGGAGCATGGGGACCTTGGGGGAGGGGAGAGGCAGGGAGGGGAGCAGAGAAAAATGTAGAGCTCAATAAATATCAATTAAAAGACTCTGTCTCCTGATTAAAATAATAAGGCAGGATTGTAGCTCAGGGAAAGAATACTTAACAGCCCTGCATTCAATCCGCAGTATATCAGAATTTTTTAAATTTAAGTTTTAATTTCAGAGATAATTGAAAGAGATAAAAGTTGCTAATAGCAGGGTGGTGTTAACACATGCCTTTGATCCCAGAACTCAGGAGGCAGAGGCAGGTGGACCTCTGTGAGTTCAAGGCCAGTTTGGTCTACAAGAGCTAGAGCTAGTTCCAGGCCAGGCTTCAAAACTACAGAGAAACCCTGTCTCAAACAAACAAACAAAAAGTTGCTAGTAGTTCCCCAGCCTGATCTTATTCTTAGATATGAGGTAATGTGGCATATAGTTTGCTGGTTCATTGTTTCTGGTACCAAGTAGAGGTCTTCCCATGACTGAGGAAGTACTTGGGTTAGCTCAGTGATGTAATTCTTCTCACGCTACTTTTAAAAAGTAGAAACCAGTTTATAAACTTTATGTGGTTGAGAAACCAGTTTGTTACATGATTGAGAAATAGTGTAGTGTGGTCCTACAGTTTAAAAAGAGCCATTAGCTGTGAGGTTCTCTTATTTGATGAACTACATTAGATTAATAACAATATTATAAAAATTAAAATCAGTAGTTTAATTTGCTTTCTGGCTACCCTTTTGACCTGTTATCATAATGGAAATTGAGTTTAATGGCTGTAGAATAATATTAATAGAATTGACATCTTTCTTAAATGTCAGAAGATATTTACATTTATGCAAAAAAACTTTTTTGTACTTCAACCCAAAATAATCAAAACTGGATGTTTAGCCAAGTCTCAGTGTTTGTAAGGATCCTCCTGCATCCGGTGCCCACATCCTTAGAAATCTAGGCTGTCAAAATCAGAGCCCACATTGTAGGCATCCAGCCTGTGCCCCAGACACGGATCCTGATGGCTTCAGTGCTATTGTTCATGCAGTGGCTTTTGCAGTGTAGAGCCCTCTAGCTTTATTTGCACCTTCATTGCCATCTTTGAGAGAAGTGCTGGTAAGAGTTTCTTGGCTTTGATTCCACAGAGCTGTCTTCCTGTTCCAACTTGAGTCTGATTTCTGTAGTCTTCAGCCAGTCCCTTTTGAGAAACTTAGATCTTTAGGTATAAATGTGGAGAGCACATTGCTACTGAAAAAGTCATAGTAAAATAGTTACAGTCATTCATATTGTTAATATAGATGGAGAGCTGAGATCCAGAGAGAGTGGCCTAGGGACTCTTGGCTACTTACCTGGGCCTTGTGAACACTTAATGGCTTTTGTTGCACTTTAGAACTCTGGGCAAGCTCTTTGCTCAGGACTTGCTGATAGTTTCCTATCTTTGTGAACAGACTTAGATATGGAAGATAGTTCTTTTCCTATCCTAGCAAAGCCTCTGTTATCACCCAGCTCTTTGACTCTGGTTGTTGAAGTCTGGGGGGGTCCTTCTTGGTCAGAAACTTGGTAGGGCTGCTTTTGTCCTTTGAGTTTGAAAACTCTCTTCTGTTTTCTTTGGTTTCTCATAGTCTCCCCCTCCCCCAAATGTTTTGTGACTAGTTCATCTTCACTTTATTAAATGCATGATTTGGCTTAGACCCTTTTAAGTAGAAGCAGTTACAGATTTCTGTATCCTGTGTCTCCCAGAATAATAGATTTTGAATATTGTTTATTGCTTATTACAGTATACTCTTATTTTTGTTTTAGAAAAATATATTTCATAATTCTTTGAATTAATCACTTTCTGTTTGTCAATTTGATGATGCAGAATCAGGTAATTCCAGTAACTTTTTTATTTTTAAATATATTTTAAATTTTTATTTTTAAGTGTGTGTGTGTGTGTGTGTGTTAGGGTGTGGGTATATGCACCTGTGAGTTCAGGCACCTGCAGAGTCCAAAAGAGAGCCTCAGTTCCTCTGGAGCTGGAGTTGAGATGCTTGTTAGCCACACCCAGCAGCACCGAATTCAGGTCTTCTGCAAGGGCATTATGTGTTCTTAATTGGTGTGCCCCATTTCAGCTCCCAGTGAGAGCCTTCTGTTCCTGTACTGTTGTAAATTCATCAAAGGTTACAGCAGCTCTTGAAGTGTTAGAGCTTTCTCCAGCACAGGTGAAATCACCAAGCCAGAACTTGCTTTGGCATTGTTGCTAGTAATTAGCAGAGATTTTCTGTGTCGAGAGCTGTGTCATGGGCTCTGGGCAAGGCTTTGTTATGGGGCTAGCCTTTGCACTGTAGGAGGTCCACGGCCATCTCTAGTCTCTACCCATAGACAACCACACATGGCAAATGCCCCAGGACTGTGAGCATATTCTACTCCCTAATGCCCAATTCCATAGGGAACCTCTGTTGTCTTTAATTCATTTTCCAAACCTCCCTCTAAGTTAGGTTGCAGTATTTTTGTCCCCATCTTGAAAAACATATATAAAAACATAAAAAGGATAAGTAACTTGGCCAAGGTGGCAATGCTGGGATGTAAAATGAGGCAGTGCTCTTAATCTACTGTTCTCCAGCACAGCCCCTCTGACTTACTACTGTCATTAATCTAAAGATCCTATAAATCACAAGAAAAATTAAATGCCAGCAAGAGACAGCTAATGCCAGAAGTAAACATCGTGAGTGGGTGGCAAACTGGTGAGTTGGAGAATATTGCCAGTTGCCTATTTTTCAAGAGAAACTAGAAACCTGGGGTGTTTCACTAATGAAAATGCTCATCTCTGCATTTTGATAGTTGATTCCCTGTTTAGGAAGTGTGTAAGCCAGCAAGTAAACACAGCCTCCATGGTTAGTCTGAGGACCTTTTGGAGGTACCCGGTAGTGCTTTGCTGACCTGAGGGGCTGTGCATCCGCTAAATGATGGAAGTCGGGCACATACTGAGTGGGGGGCACAGGTGACAGTGAGGATGGGTAAGTAAGGCATCGTTTTGTGTTCTTTTAAGCCAAGGGAATGTGGACATTAAAGCTGGTCATCTAACATGCTCTGCCCCGAGTCTGCTGCTGATGCAGACTAAACTGCCAGCTTTTAGCTGTGACAGGTATTGTTCATAACTTCCTCTTTCGTGACTTACACCCGCCCCAGTGTTTAAATAAACATATCGTGGCCTTAGAGAACACACGGACTCTGGAATTGAGTGCTTCCATCCTGGAGAAGTGAACCACAGCTGTACTTCACATTGTGGAGAGTCACTTACTTGGAGTTCTTGTTTACCTTTCTTTGAACAAGGAAGCTCTCTGCCAAGGGTTTAGAAACACTGACCTCTTGGTGACCTTTGGTGTTTGCCCTGCTGCTCCTGCTCTCCTCAGCCAGCCTTATGGGCAAGGAGCATTCAGTCCCACGCTGTCTTTTCACTGCTCTCTCTGACTTGTGCACACACTTCTGTTCCAGCCACGGTTGTTTCCCTTGGTTCCCTCACCTGGGCTCCCCAGACAGAGGATGACTCGTTGCTGCTAGACATGCTCGTGCTTCATCCATTTTAAGTTTCCATTTCATTGATACTTGGAACAGCTTTTCAGGTCATTCAGAGCCATGTTTCTTCTTGGCATTTCTGGTCATAAATTGCAGATTCTCAGCCTTCTTTCTATTATACCTGTTTTATTCTTTGTTTTCAAACTACTTGTATAAGTTTACACGAGAATAGAGACAGTCTTTTCCATCTTACTTTTTACCTCACAGCACCCAGCACAATGTTGTGCATGCAGCCGGTGCAGTGAGTATGCCTGTCTGTGTGGTTGGTAGGTCCCAGGCATACATGCAGCAGGGGTAGTGAGTATGCCCGTCTGTGTGGCTGGTAGGTCCCAGACATACATACAGCAGGTGCAGTGAATCTGCCTGTCTGTGTGGCTGGTAGGTCCCAGACATACATGCAACAGGTGCAACAGAGAACAAGAGAACGGCCTGCCACCTTTTGCTAATGCATGCTATAGAATGGGTGCATCTTGAGCACATTGTGATAAGAAACTCCACACAATATACAGCACTTCATTCATACAAAATATTCAAAACAGATCACGTTGTCAGGGCAGGGCAAAGGCAAGGAATAGGGGGCTACTTTGTAATTGCTATGAAATTTCTGTTGGCAGTGCTGAAAATATTTTGGAACTAGAGGTGAAAATTATACAATATTGAGAATATGTTCAATGCCTCTGACTTGCACACTCAATTTTTATAATTTTATATTATGTAAAGTCCATCCCAATGTTAAAAAGAGAGGCTATTTAGCTCATTATTTTGGAGGATGGAAACCCATGGTCAGGCAATCCATAGCTCCGCCGCTGGCAAGGGTCCCTGAGTGTCTCAGCATAGCAGAGGAATAGATAGGATAAAGCTCTGTGCAGAGATCACATGGTCAGACAGAAGACTCAGGGCCCACAACTTCTCTTTTGTACCCTCGTGCCTTTTCCAGAACTAACCAGTCCCCAGGGACTGCAGTAATGCATTCTCCAGTGAGCCAATCCCCACCAGGCCCTGCCTCTTAATGCTTTCACCACCTGTTCCGTGGCTCTCCACGTTGAAAACCAAGATGCTAGCACCTGCGCCTTTGCGGGAGGCCCTCAGAAGCCCTCAGGATCAGGAGAGTGTTTTGAGGAGGTGACACATGAGCTTCCTTGAGCAGTGGATAGGCTGTTGATAGTTAAGTGTCGGCAGAATGGGCCTTCTAGGTGGGGCTGAGGTATGGCAAAGGTGCAATGCCAAACCTGTACAAGGAACTCAGAGTTGTAAGCTCAGCTGGAGTAGGAAAGGGAAGCTTTGTTTCTGAGCAGAGGGAGGGAGGAGTGCTAGGCAGTTGGAAAGGCCAGGTTGTTGGTTGAGTGCTGATTGAGAAGAGGTTGGGGAGAACTGATAGGGGCTGTTTTTCACTGGTGAGGATGCCAGCAGCAGAGTCAGTCTTAGCATGTTTTCCTATTAGAGCTGTAAATAAGACCTTACTGATGGTTAGTGCCTATTCTTAGATATTTGAGAGTGTTTATAGATGATGTGTATATGGCAGTAAGACCTTACTGATGGTTAGTGCCTATTCTTAGATATTTGAGAGTGTTTATAGATGATGTGTATATGGCAGTAAGACCTTACTGATGGTTAGTGCCTATTCTTAGATATTTAAGATTGTTTATAGATGATGTGTATATGGCAGTAAGACCTTACTGATGGTTAGCGACTATTCTTAGGTATTTGAGAGTGTTTATAGATGATGTGTATATGTCAGGATCTTTGTTTAGTCACAAAAATTTTGATTTTGTAATTGCTTATTTCTAAAATTACAAGATTAAACTTTCTGAGAATGTTGCTACATTAAAGTCTTTACAGACACCTAGTAAGGTTTTAGAGGTCCTGCTACAGCCCGGCGTGGTGGAGCATGCTTGCCATTCCTGCACTAGGATTCTTGGGGTAGAGTTAGAAGGTTCAAGGTTATCCTCTGATGCATAGCAGGCTCAAAGCCAACCTGAGCTACACGAGACCCTGTATCAGAATGAATGAGAGAGGGGACAGAATGAAGGGAGGGAAGCAAGGAGGTGTTTTCAGCTCACTGCTTTCTTGGAATCTCAGCCTGGAGTTGCATTGCATCTCTGGCATTGTTTGTTCTTTTATGTGATTCCATTTTCTGAAGCACAAATTAGCCTGATAAAGATGATGGTGGAAATTGTACCTGATTCTTGTCATTTGAAGACCTAGTTTCTGTGTAAGTGTGAAAAAAAAATCTAATGAAAAAAAGAGAAAGTAATACTTTTTTAAAAAACAAAAAAACCCCTAGGCATCAGTTTAAATCTAGTTATCTAGGTATTTCAAGATTGATATCTCTAGCTCACATTCACTACTATTGCAACTGCACGCATTTATCTGTGGTAGAGATTAGAAGATTAATTTTGAAGCTGTGGCCATTGTGTGCGCAAATTGCATTGTAGGAAATAACACATGCCACTTCTGCCTGTAGATTCTTTGTCAGAGATGGAAATGGCTCATCCTTTTATTGACATGCTCTAGCTGGCGAAGGTGATCTCAAGTGACTTGTATTCCCAAGTATTTTTCCTTGAGTACTTCCTACATTAGAGACACCAAAGATTCAGTGGATTGATTTGCTGTAAGTTAGAGTGGCATGCTCAGCAGTTCTTACTGTAGCTTCCAGAGAGAGTCCTGTGATATTAAGTGAATAGCAACTCAGCTGTCTTCAAAGAGACTTGTAGAGTGGATGACTACTTACTAGGCTGCTTCTTGGAATTAAGCTGTTGTTTATATGTATTAGAAAAGATAGGTCTAGGAAACATGAAGACTATGTGGTAAAACCAGTCCCAATTCTGATCTTTGAGATGCAAGATAATTACTACAAGAGGTTCAATTTTTAAAGTAATGCTTTTTTTTTTTTTTTTGGTTTTTCGAGACAGGGTTTCTCTTTGGCTTTGGAGTCTGTCCTGCTGGACCTAGCTCTTGTAGACCAGGCTGGTCTTGAACTCACAGAGATCCGCCTGCCTCTGCCTCCCGAGTGCTAGGACTAAAGGTGTGCGCCACCACCGCTCGGCTAAGTAATGCTTTTATTATTTGAGAATTTCATACAATGTATTTTGATCATCTTCATCCCCTTCCCCAACTCTTCTCAGATCCTCCCTCTTCCCTCCCCAGCTTCTTGCCCCTGACCCTCAACATGATCCCTTTGTGATGGCCAACTACTCCTGAGTGTGAGGCCTGCCCTGGAGTGTGTTGATATAGCAAATGTCACACCATTAAGGAAAATGAATTTTCTTTCTCTTGTGTGGGATTTGTGCATACTTTCACAGTCACTGTGAGTTTATATTTGTATCTTCCCTCTTCTCTGGAAAGACTTTCCTAGAAGTTACCACCTTCGTTCTTAAAGTCTTTCTGCTCTTTTTTCCATAATGATCCCCCAAGCCTTGAGAGGAGGGATGAGATAGAGACATCACATTTAGGGGTTGTGTTGGTTTGTTTCTGTAACTTGACACATGATGGGGTCATCTGAAAAGAGGGAACCTTATTTGAGAAAATGCCTCCATCAGATTGCCCTGTGGGCATGTCTTTGAAACATTTTCTTAGTTGATGACTGATGTGGGAAGGCCTAGCCCACTGTGTTTGGAGAACAAGCCAGTCGTAAGTAGTGTTCCTCCATGCCTTCTGCTTCAGGTCTTATCTCTAGGTTCATGCTTGAGCTCTTGCCCTGTCCTTCCTTAGTAATAGATTGTGACCAGGGGAAGATGAAATAAACCCTTTTTCCACAAGTTGCTTTTGGTCATGGTGTTTATCACAACAAATTAAGGGGCTGGAGAGATGGCTCTATGATTAAGAATTCATGCCGTTCTTCCAAAGGACCTGAGTTCAATTCCCAGTATAGTCTCATGGTTATTTTACAACCCCACCTGTAACTCCAGCTTCTGGAGGTGATCAGATGTGTCTGGCCTCAGTGTGCACTGGCACTTACATTCACATACCCATACATTAAAAGATAAATCTAAGAAAACAAACTAAGATTGGGCAGAACACTCAGCAGTCTCTTAGTCTCTGTACATCAATCATTTCTGAGTATCTCTGCATTAATTGCCATCTGATGCATGAGGAAGCTTCTGATGAAGGTTAGTGGTGCATTGATCTGTGGCCATAGCAATGAATCATCAGGGGGCATTTTTGTACCATCTCTGTTGTTGCAAGGAGGAGCCGCTTGTTCATCTCGGCCACCTAGAACTGAAATAATCACCCAGAAACCGTATTAATTAAATAACTTCTTGGCCCATTAGCTCTAGCTTCTTATTGGCGAACTCTTTTTTTAAAAAAATTTATTATGTATACAGTGTTCTGTCTGTCTGTATGCTTGCTGGCCAGAAGAGGGCACGAGATCTCATTACAGATGGCTGTGAGCCACCATGTGGTTGCTGGAAATTGAACTCAGGACCTCTGGAAGAGCAGTCAGTGCTCGTAATCTCTGAGCCATCTCTCCAGCCCCCTTATTGGCTAACTCTTACATCTTAATTTAACCTATGTCTATTAATCTGTATATCACCACGAGGTCATGGCCTACCAGCGAAGTTTCAGCAGGTCTACTTTTGGCAGCAGATCCATGGCGTCTCCTGACTCCGCCCTTCTTTCTCCCAGCATTCAGTCCAGTCCCCTCCTCCTACCTAAGTTCTGCCCTATAAACAGGCTAAGGCAGTTTCTTTATTCTTTAATGGTAATCACAGCACACAGAGGGGACCCCCACATCACTCCGTTTAGCAAAATAATAGCAGGGTCTTTACCTGTATGGAATCTTTTAGCTCCTAGTTCCCTCTATCCTGTGTTGACCCAGTAATACATGTATCTAGCCAGTATCTCTTCCCTGAACTTCCTCGTAGCTTACTTTTATTTGCATCTGAATAAATATCTTCTACTTTATGCATCCAAACAGAATGGATGTTCTGTCCCCAGTTGTCCTTCCTGTCTTCTCCATCTCAGTACACAGCAGTTCTTTTATGTTCCCTTCTGGTTCTCATTTCAGTCCATCCTTCATGTCCAACCGCCAGATGCTCTGGGGTTGGCGTGAGAACCAGATCGTTTTTACCACCTCTACTGCCTTGGCCAATCTCCTAACTCCATACATTTTCTTCTGAGTTACTGCCATATTGTATCCGCTGAGAGGACCCTGGTTTCTGCTTTTCTTCACGGTGTACAATACTTAGTATACACACTGGTCTTAATTGGCTTCTGGAGAACCCCTTCTGTCTTATTTGGAGTGGAAGTCTTCATAGTGGTACCTGTGGTCCCACATGCCCATGCCTTGTTATCCTTCCCAGTTCTCAACCCCTTGTGCTATCTCACATGCTTCAGCTGCTCTGACTTGTTGGCCACACTTCTTCCTGGGTGGCCAGCCACACCCAGGGCCTTTCCTGTACCTATCTTCATCCTGATATCTGCCAGGTACTTTTCCCTTCTTTTTTTTCTAGTATTGCTAGGTGACCTTACTCAGTGATGTCATCATGGCCAGTTTCAGATCACAATGTTCCCAAACCCTTATCTTTTTCTTGCGTCTATGATCTCTAGGAGGTAAGTTCTTCCAGTGTAGGCTATGGTCTGGGCTTGTTAGTCACTGAAATCCAGTGTTCAGAGGATGGCCTGCTGGAGCCCTGGTATGCAAATGTATTTGAGGAATGGGTGAAGTGTCCTTGGAAACATTTGGATTTTTCATGCATTATCTAACTGAAATTTATAGTACAGATTTGTATTTTGGTTCTCAGTTTAGGCCTATCTCATAAATGATGAAAATACTATCACATTCTTACCCAGTCTTTGTATCTTAATATTTGCCTCAGCGTATTTGTTAACTAAAAGTTCAGTAATATTTTTTTATTATTATTATTTTAAATTTTTTTTTGGTTCCCCAAAGAGAAGTCACAGTTAGTTAAGTTGCTTTAGCATGATGGAGTGTGAGGCTGGACCTTCCTGTGACCCAAGGCTTAGAAGTTTGTTTCCTAAAGACAGTATGTGAGCCAGGAGGGAGAAGCGAGCACCATTGGGTGGCTCTGAAGCCGAGGGATTTGTGCACCTGTGATTAATGTTATGTTGCGCCACTCAACTGTCCTTCCTTTCTGAACAGCTAAAAGTCCCCAGAACACAAATGCCATTGTTTCTTAATAAGTTTACCTCCAACTCTCCAATGGAATTGGAAACACAGAACCTCAAGACTCAGACCACATCAGTAATATTTTTAATATTGCTAAAGGAATATTTTGTGGTCAATTATATTTATATGTACTGTCTGTAGAACAGTGTAGATACAGTAACTCCATCCTCAAAGGTGCTTTCAGCCTATATATTGTGCAACTACTCTGAGGTAGTTTGCATGTATGATGATGCTTAGCCTCTGGGCTTCAACATGTGTATCCTCTAAGAATGAGGATATTCCATGTAACAAGTTCAAAATGCTGATCAATTCTGCAACTTGCTTTTGTAGCCTTTCCTTTTTTTATTGTTCTTAAAAAATGACATTTTCTTTAAAACTCATAAAAATGTGTGTGTGTGTGTGTGTGTGTGTGTGTGTGTGTGTGTGTGTGTGTGTGTGTAGGATCACCATGCTCTAGTGTGCATGTGGAGTCAGAAGACAACTTTGTGGAGCCTTTTTTCTTTCTCTACCTTTCTGAGGACCCTAGTGACTGAACCAGGCTGTCATGCTTGGACTGCGCGTGGTGTTATCCACTGGGCTGTCTCACAGACCCTGGTTGTTTTGAAAATTGTTATTTAAGCTAGGTTTTTCATCACTTTTTATGTCTGCTCTTCATGTCCTTTTCATTTTGAAGAGTATTCACACTACTGAGTTTACTGTTTTATTTGTTTTGCTGACTGGTTTTTTTGGCCTGTGATTAATTACTTGCTTATAATTGATTGCTTCCTTATAACTACACTCAGGTTAAACATTTATAGTGGGGAGTATGCTGTAATGTTTATTGCAACACAATAAATGATATCATGTGAGTTTGTTCCAGTATCAGTCCAGGTGCTGACTGCCAGGTCTCCCCTCTATAAAGGCATATTGTCCCCCAACAGAGCTGAACTTATTCAAGAGGTAATACTTTGAAACTCTCTCTCATAAGTTTAATAATTGTTAGCATATACTAATGTTTCTTGCCTAAAGAATACCTGATCTGAAAATTATAAACCAGCTTTTCTAATTTTCTTCCTCCTATATGTTTATCTGATCTCCTGTCTACTCTTAGCTGTTTTTACAGTAGAGCCACAATCTATTAAGATTTAGGGTTTTTTTTCCAGTGTGAATTCCAGCCATGCTGTTATTAGTCATACTTACATCAATGTTCACACTGTCTCCAATTGAACAGTAGGTGGTCTTTCAAGATAGCTGCACAAAAAATTTTTAAATAGTCATGAGATTTTATTTTTTATATTTTCTAAGAAATCTGTATTATAAAAAAGATTGTAAAAGTGTTCACAGACTCTAATAGAAGCATAGAAATTCTTTATTATTTCAGTTGGCATACAAAATACTGGATTTTATTATCACATCTCCCAGCCCTTCTTGCAGCTCCTGATGCTGCACTCATGGTTTGTATTCTTCATGTTTATGTTTGGGCCCATTCTCCTTCTTGAATTAGTTTTTTTTTTACATGATATAAGTTAGAGGTTGAAATTTATATTTTCCAGTTTTATATGGTTGTCCTAGCATACTTTTCTGAAAACAAGCTTTATTTCTTCATTCTGTTGCTTTGATATCTTCATCAACAGTCAAATGCC
Source organism: Ondatra zibethicus (assembly GCA_004026605.1). Classification (NCBI taxonomy): domain Eukaryota; kingdom Metazoa; phylum Chordata; class Mammalia; order Rodentia; family Cricetidae; genus Ondatra; species Ondatra zibethicus. The sequence continues at coordinate 20,639 of PVIU01009220.1, forward strand.
AATATATATGTGCATCTATATGGGACCCAACTATATCTCATGATCTATTCATTTATCCTTAACATAGTGGAATGCTGTTCTGATTGCTGAAGCTTTATGGAAAACCTTTAAGAGACACAGCCTCCTAGTTTGGTTCTATTTCAATATTTCCTTAGGCATTATCATCTTTGCATTTTTTTTTATAAAAAAATCTTTAAAATTTTTTCTTTTATTTTTTGAGATTGTATCCCTTCCCTTTCCTACCTATAAACCTTCCCTTCTTGCTCTTTTTCAAATTTATGCTTTTTCATTAGTTTTTGTTACATATGTATATATATACATATTTCTAGATACATAAACATATATGTGCGTGTATTTCTAAATACATAAACACAACCTGCTCAGTCTGTATAATATTATTTGTATGTATATTTTCAGGGGTCACCTTGATAAAGGATCCCTTTGAATCAGTCTTCCATGGCTATTCCAGGAATATCCTTATCTGCTTGTTCCTTTTATTAGATAGCAGGTTAATTTTCTGATTGAAACTATTATAAATATTTATTTTATGATTAAAAATTTTAATGGAAATTTTATTGGAAGGCTACACATACATGTACATGAATGTAAAACTACCAAGTGAGCACAGGGTCAAAAGGTAGAACTTTACCAAGTTCCCTAGACACACTCCTGCTTTGAGCCTCCAGTCACCAGCTCTTCCTTCAAGGCAACTTCAAGGTTAGTAAACTGACCTCCCATGCAGTAGATTAGCTTTCCGTTAAATGTCTGTGGTTTGGTTAATTTCCTTTAAACCTCTGAAAGTAGAGTTACTGTAGCAAGAAGTATATTGTAAGATACCAGTTCATATATTAAATTGCTTTAAAAAAAACCAGTGGTATATCATGCCAACACGTGATACAAATGTATGGAGAGGATGTCTGTGCCTGAGCATGGGAAAGCGGAGAGCAGTGACAGGTGAATGGGGAGAGAATGCGGGAAGCGAGTAAGACAGAATGAGACCACGCTGCCTGAGGAATCCTAGCAATCTGTTTAAGTTCTGTTCTTCCTAAATATGATCTTGGCCTGAATGCTGCCTATCAGTTGTGTGACAATTAGAAAAGTGAGTATATGAATTTGGACACAAGTACCACCCAGCTTTCTGTTCACATTCATGGTCAAAGCAAAACATGAGTATCAGCGGGGCCTAAAGCACGATCACAGTCCTCCCACTGGGAGTGGTCCCCCTGGATGGGAAGCTGGGATGCCCAGCAGTGCAGCCACCCACTTTTTCCATTCCGTCACCTCACCCCATCTTTGAGGACTCTGCAGTCTGATTCTAGAATGAGGCACTCCAGGTCTTGGGGAACCCCTATGTGGAATCATAACTTAGGTAATTATCAATCTGGTGTTTGTATAGTTCTTGAATTTGGGGGATATAAATCTTACCTTCCTAAGAAGATGCCCAGAAAACATACTTGTTTATGAAGAGGTGATGAGTAAACGTCAAATTTAATGATGTCTTTATGGTAGAAAACAATTCTTCACTGGGAACTATTTTATAGTTAGTTTATGCGTTCTGCTTCCACCATCTGGCCAATAGATGATAACAAGACCATGGTGTTTTATCTACTGGTATGACAAGAGAGCTGGCTCCAGGTTCTGGAAAATGCTTTGGCATTTGTGCTTAATACCCCATCTTCATCATTTCTTACTGTAGCCTTGTTTCTTCTTTATTGGCATTCTTTTCTAAAGCAGCCACTTAGTGATACTGAGTACAAGTGTTGCTTCTTATTTTACTTCCTCTTTTTTTTTTCTCCCCAAACGTAAATGTCTTATGACAAAGCACTGTGGCTCAGTTAGACCGAATCTCCCAGGGGTAAGGGTAGCATGCTTGTATGACACCAGTATGGGTTTAACATGGATTTTCTCTTTTGTCCTCTGCAGCTTGCTTCTCACTAGGGATGGTGGAGTTGAATGGAGACTCCTTCAATCCTCCTCCAGGATGAACCACCTGCCAGAAGACATGGAAAATGCTCTGACTGGGAGCCAGAGTTCACACGCTTCTCTGCGTGACATCCATTCCATCAACCCCGCGCAGCTCATGGCTAGGATTGAGTCCTATGAAGGAAGGGAAAAGAAGGGGATATCTGATGTCAGGAGGACTTTCTGCCTATTTGTCACCTTTGATCTCTTATTTGTAACATTACTGTGGATAATAGAGTTAAATGTAAGTTGATTTTGTTCATAACTTCTTATTTCCAGAGATACAAAAATTTACATTTTTTCCTCCTCCTTTTTGTCTTATTTAGTGAATTCCATCTTTTTTCAAATGATGCAGTGTAACCTAGCTCCAGCTGACTTAATCTTTTCTTTTTAGTGTTAGTGTAAACACACCTGGTGAACTTCAAATTCACTTCCTCTGGGATTATGAAATTTGAATTCCTGGTGCTTACTTAGTAATAGAGAGCTGGAAGCCGCACAGCCTGTAAGACAGATTCAGCTGTCTGTAGGAAGCTTCTCTAGGACACAGCTCGGCTCATTGTGCACGGGCTTGTTTATCCACATCTGTACTCTGGCTTGAGTAGTTGCGAAAAACCTGACTTAAAAGGCAAAAATGACTATTTCCTGGGCCTTTTTACATGAAAATTTACCAGATCTTCGTCTTAAAATCAAATCAAAATGTTGGGCGTGGAGAGATGGCTCAGTGCTTAGGAGCACTGACTGCTCCTCCAGAGGACCCAGGTTCTGTTCTAAGCACCAACATGATGGCTCACACATCTGTTAACACCAGTCCCAGGGGATCCAATGCCCTCTTCTGTCCTCTAAGGACACTAGGCAAACACATGGTGCAAAAACATTATTCTGGCAACAAAACACCCATATACATAAGATAATTTTTAATATTAAAATATAAGTATAAAATGCTTCTGAAATATGCATTATTTATTATATCTGCTTTTTAATTCACTTGTTTAAGATTTTGCAAAAGAGATTACTTCTTCATATTTTATTAAACAAGTTCTAGAATAATTTGGAGAACTAAACCATTAATTATTAAATATAAATATAATGCAAATTTTAACATATTATTTTAAATTCTCTAGTCCTATATTAATAAAATTAAAACAAACAGGTGAAAGTTATTGTAATACCACACTTGTCTAAACCAGATACTGTTATTCTTAAAGCCTTGGGTCTGACTGCTTGTGTCGCCCTCTCCTCACCTGAGCCCTTCCAGAAGATATGCCTCTGTGCACACACTGTCTCCCTTATTTGCTAGTGGTTCATTTCATTCCTCAGCCATTCTGGCCTGCTGCTTTCACACGGGAACAGACTACAATCTACCTTAAGACCACTATAGTAGTATTCCTTCTGCATAAAATGATGAGTTTCCTGTATCCTCTTGGAGATTGTGAGAACCTGTTGTGCTGGTATCAGTGTAATTGTCACCATTATTCACTTTGTCCTGCCACTGTCTTGAATCTGTGTTGTGTTTCTTTGTTGTTTTTGTCTTTTATACACTGGCAAGCTCCTGAAGACAGGCATTGTTTTACTTTCTGAAGTATTTCCTGTATCCAGAACAATGTTGGGCATGCAGTAGGTTCCTGGCAGATACTTTGTGAATGAGTGAAGATCGTTGTAGCAGTGGTGAGCAGCTGGATTAAGCTAGAGGCAGGTTGGCAGCAAGCACACAGTCAGGAGCGGTGGCAGACTTGTTGAAAGTCCATTTGTATCTACCCCGGTGTTTAAGACCACTTGTTAATGGAGCCCAGAACAGTATAAGCACACTGTCGCTTACCCAAGCTGTTTGGGCTCAGCAGTGCTTCAGACTCCAGATTTTGAGGGTATTAGAGTATTTACATAGATATAGCAGGATGTCTTGGGAATAGACACAATGTAATGACAAATTTACTTACTTATACTTTATTCACATAGTCTGATGACCAGGCTACACCCTTTAGTGGGCATGAAGTTGAACTGAAGCTCTTCACATGAGGTCAGCTCCCACTTGCAGGATGTGTGTACTTAGGCAACCTCAGGTTTTGAAGCAGCTCAGTTTTCAGATGTGTGAGTAAGGGATGCTCGGTTTATTCTAGACAGATGATTGGAAAGAGATTTGAATTGTAGCTGGACTTACTGAGAACCCCGAGCCAAAGATTGTTAAATGAGAATTTAAAGTACAAGTTTGGATCACAGACATAAACCATAAGAATTCTGCTTGTAGGCAACAGGGAGTCAAGATAAAGTATACCCAGATAGCAAAGAAAAGCTCTTCCCCCTGACCAGTGTGCACCCAGGAAACAGAAGCAGGAGGGAGATGTCTGTGCTTGAGAACCTTCTTTGCTTAGGCTGCTGGAAGTAACTATTCTTTCAGTATTCTGGGTGGCAACTTTCTGTAGTTTGCAGAGCATAGCATGAGGTTAGGTGACTACGTGCATGTGACTTCTCTTTTCTTCTACGTTTCACGTGTGCCCATTGGGTCTATAGCTGATCAGTACTTGTCACTCAGAGTCCTAAACGCCTCATGAGTTGTGAGGCACAGAACAGTGGTCATTCTTTGCCTCCATTTCTGTAGCAAATGCAAGTCAGTGGGATAACCAAGCCCCCCGCCCTTTCTTTGTGACCATTTATTTCTACTCCAAGTTGAACAATTTTGGAACCTTGTGAAATAGTTCTTCATTAATTCCCCTTCTTACCCAGTTGCCCGTTTAATTGTTCTGTACTTTTTTCAGACTCTCTGTCCATTAAGACTGCATTTGTAATCAGAAATTCAAATTGACTAGCTGAGCCACAGCTAAAGGCTATAGAGAGCCAGCCTGGGCTGCATAAATGGCCTGGAATATGACTCCTACTTGATTATTACCTTAAATATTGCTCTGCATAGTTTGATCTGTATAATTCTTTATTTGGCCATTTAAAATTCAATTTGGTAGTATGAATAACAAATAAAGAGTTTATCCTGTTGGATTTTATTGTCCTCATTCACTATAACTGTGTTATACATGATTGTAGATCAAATCTGTTCCTTTTTTAAATTCAAGAAAATGTATGAGTGTCAACTTTTTAAATGTCAAGAACAAATTAAAACTAGCCACAGAAAATGTTGGCATATATGACCTGTGTCATGGCAACTGGCCTTGAGGATGGTTACTATGAGATTAGGGTCCCTGACTTTTCCAAGAAATCTGTGAAGACAAATCAAATTTTAGAATTTTTTTTATTTCATCTTTGAACATTTCTGGGTTCCAGGGAGGTTTTCGGGAAGTGTATAGAAACCTTATATTGATTCTCACTCACTTCTATCCTCATTTGGCTTCTCCTAGGTGAATGGAGGCATCGAGAACACACTGAAGAGGGAAGTGATTCATTATGACTACTACTCTTCTTACTTTGATATATTTGTGAGTACTTTTATGTCTTAATCCAGATATAATAAAACGGACACCAAGAGGCAAGGTCCCTTGAAATAGGCCATAAATGCCATGCTATTTTTCCTTCCTTTGAGCACTGACCCAGTTTCTTTTCTCTGAATTACCTGCCCATTCAGTGTTTTCTGTCTCACTAAGAAGTTGATGGTGCAAGAAGAGACGAGGTAGATGAGAGACAAGAAAAGCCAGCAGAAGGAGCCTCCCCACACTTATCCTCCCCCTAGCGGAAGTAGAACACACTGACAGGCCCTGGTTCTGGGAGGAAGAACTAACCCCTCTCTCTTTTTTTCTGTCTTCCTATTTATATTGATAATAAGGACATGATTTGAAACCTTGGCTAGAAGGACCTAGGGCCACAGTTCCACACTTCCACGTGATGGTCTAGGAGCCAAGTCTCTCTGGGCTCTCCACAGCTGAGTCAGAAAACAATAGTAAATTGTAACTTTTCTTACCGTTTTCCCCTCAGCTTCTGGCAGTGTTTCGATTTAAAGTGCTGATACTTGGATATGCTGTATGCAGACTGCGCCATTGGTGGGCAATAGCGGTGAGTCCGTGGCATGGTGGGTCATCTCCAGAGCTGGTGGCCAGGCTGCTCCCAGCAGACTATTGAGAGGAAACAGGATTTTAATGAGCTCTAATTTTACAAGTTTTTTTTTCTAAATCCCCTTCTTCCCTGCAAATTGATAGGTTTAATTTGCAGGCCTTGCTGCAGTGAAGACAGTTGGTTCAGTTACTGGCATGGTCTGTAGTGAGGAGTCTAGAGGCCAAGGAGGACACACCAGCCAAGCTTCTCCTCCTCCCTCTCATCTTTCAGATAAGAGTGGAGGGCAGCGCTTCCAACTGAGATATGTGGAAAATGCCTTGCTTTTGATGATACCCCCCCGCCCTCAATCCCCACCCAATGGTCTATATTCGTTACTTTTATCACTGAATTAATTAATTCAGTGTGAGTAATTGCTATATCGATGTAAGCAACTTGAGAAGGGAAGTTTCTTTTGCTCACAGTTTGAGGTGGAAAGGCAAACATGGAGTGTGAAGCCGCTGGTCACATGGCACCCATGGTCAGGAAGCAGAGAGATGGATGCTGGCGCTCAGCTGACGCCAGCCCATGGAACACTCTTGCCACCATTCAGGGTGGGTCTTCCCCTCCTTTAAACCCCCCTGGAAACACCATCACAGACATGCTCAGAGGTTTATCTGATAAGTGATTGTAAGCCCCAACATGTTCTTAGACATGTCAACCAACTGCCAAAGAGGAGAAAGCCATTGTCATTCACTTCCTTTGGTTCCTTGGGTTTCTCCAAACCAGCAGACCACTTCCCCAGTCTCTTCCCTTGCATCTAGCACAGAGACGGGGCACATTCTTTTCATTCTCAGTTAATACAAAGAAGGTGAACGTTAGAGTCAGTTGGCTGTCTGCATCATTTTTGCCATGTCTGTGGGTGTCCTGAATGATGCTCAACCCTTTCCACAAAGCTAGTGAGGCAGGTGGAGGACAGGTGCAGAGCTGTTGAGCTCCTTAAAACTAGAGGGCGCTCAGGAGCAAGGTGAAATCCAGCAGTAGCAGTCTTCACTGGGCTGGTATGCGTGGAAGCAATACTGCCCAGGAGATAGTCGTCCAGGCTGTGCCTGTGCCGCCTTCCCCACCACAGGGTGCAGGTCAGACTTGCTGTCACTTGAAGTCTCATTTCCAGGACATAGCTGACTGTTTGTTTTAGCAAGTCTGAATCCTGTCTCTTCTGCTAACATCATGGTGGTTTTGATCATTATACCTTTCCATTTTGCCAGAACATTCTGCATTTGGGATGTTCAGTTACAGAGTCTCCATGTAGAGTCATGTTTGCCAGACTGCCCATCTCGGCATTTCTTATGGAAGAGGTTTGCACGGACTTGTACAGGGAGTCACAATAAAGCACCTGCTTTCATTTTCAGATAGATTTTCGCTTAGATTCAAATGGTACTGTGTTACATCTCAGTCTAAATAAGGAATGGTCAAATCCTATTCTTGTTTCTGATTATTTGATTTATTTGTAGGAAGGGGCAATCATCTAAGATGCCTAAGCAATCAGTATCAGTCTTTAAAGTAAATTATTGTCTGCTATTGAAGTGTTTCTCGCAGTGAATTACTTTGGCATATGTATATCTGCTTAGTTCTTCTAGACAAAGACCCAGTGTGTCCTGGCCTCCATCCTGCCAGTCACTTTAGTTAGGCTTCTCCCTGCTGAGGTCTCAGTTGGAACAGTGCTCAACATGGTGGGGTTGCTTTGGGAGTCACAACCCTAGGGATGGCTCTCTCTATGCATGTCCCCTATCCTTTCTTATGTGTATTAGACTTGTACCTTGTACTGACAAGAAGTTTCCCAGCACATTAGTTGGGAAGTTCTACAGTTCAAGAGTAGGAATGTTGTAAACATCTACCCAGATCGTGTGCCACAGGAAACCCATTTTCCCCAGAAGGGGTGTTTGGGAGAGCACAGATGATGTGGGAAGTAGCCGGGCTGAGACACTGTCTGCTCCTGGCTCAGCTTTCTTATTGAGGGAGGATCCCTCATGGTATGAAGTGCCCTGTTTGAGCAGTGTTATGTTGTGTGTCTTGCAGTTGACGACAGCAGTGACCAGTGCCTTTTTATTAGCAAAAGTGATCCTCTCAAAGGTATGTGTGGCTCTCCTTCCCTGTACCGTTGCCCTCTGCCTTGATGAAGCCCTCCTTGCTGTGTGAGCTGATGGTGACCACTTCCCCTCAACACCTCCTGTTCTCCAGCTTTTCTCTCAAGGGGCGTTCGGCTATGTGCTGCCCATCATTTCGTTCATCCTCGCCTGGATTGAGACCTGGTTCCTGGATTTCAAAGTGCTGCCGCAAGAGGCAGAGGAAGAAAACAGTAAGATTTTCCCTTTCAGCCTCCCAGGCGTACACACACCACACTGTAGGGAACTGTTGTGACTTCTTACCAGGAGGGATGCTTCGGGGACCAAACAGAGGCAGTTAGGCACATGTTCCTCAGAGGCTGTGTCAGAACTGAGGGGAAGTGGGTGGACAGGTGAGCGCGGAGTCGCAGAGTGGCTCCTCTTTCTGACTGCTGGACCAGGCTGCCCCTAGATGGTATGGCCCTGGTCCATCAGGCAATCATAAAATAACAGATAGCCGCTGCTTCCTTCCTTCTCCCTGGCTGACTTGATCTTTACTCACTACAAGGACCCCCGTAGGTCGCTAAGCTTTTATACAGAATAGAACTGTCCCTTTCAGGGGCAAAAAAATGGTGAACAATTTTAAGTGAGTGGGAGCAGCAGTTTTAATGAAGCCAGTGGCCCTGCAAAGTGCCTTATTGCAGTGTATACAGCAGGCTTAGGATGGGCCACAGATAGAACAGATAGTTAAGTGCCTGGCACTGGGACCATGGTGGTTCATTTAGAGTTCAGAGTAGAACTCCAGCTATAGCAGTGCCCTGCTCTTGTAGCCTCCTGCCATCCTCCTTTGAGTGACTGAGTGACGTCTGGCACCATAGTCTTCTAAAAATCTAAGTTATTACGTAACCACATGGTATCTAGTGTGCCAGGGTGTTTAGGAGGAAGGTCAAATGGTCCATTGAGAGCTATGTGGTTGGTTCCTGGCCTGGGTTCTTCTCTGTTGAAACCGTTAGTGGAGGGAGACACAGTGCTGTCTGCCCCTCTGGGAGGGAAATGGATCAAAACCCAGTTTAGCTAGGCATGCTGTTTGAGATATATCCCTGTTGGACCCTTTCCCAGAATCTGGCTCAGTTTGCCCTAACAGGAAAAAAAAATCTTGTGTTTTATAGAAAATTAAGCATAATTATAGCTCCAAAAGCAACAGGATCAAGAATCACTTTACATGAAGTTTGATTTGAAAAACTTTCTTCATAGAGAGAGGCTAACTGAATTCTAATTCAAGAGTGAATTTACAGAGTATACTAAGCATTATTCTAAGATTCTTCTGCCGTTCTGTGTTCATTGTCCTAGCAGAGATGGGGAATGTCAAGTTAGCATAGGGTGAGACCAGGGGGCCACTTTTTATTATCTGTAAACACCAAACTGAACATTGTTGAAAACGTATCATGTGTTCACATGACTGAGGTTTGAATGGTTTGTGATTAAAGTTGTTTCACAGTATCTGGTAAAGCTGGACACAAAGGCTGGAGATGGCTTAGTGAGTGAGGGGCCTGCTGACCCACATGGTAGACGGCAGGAACCGACTCTCAGAAATGGTCTTCTGGTTGGACACTGTGGCACAGGCTCACCCTACACAGGCATACATACACAAATAAATAAACATGAACAAAATTAGAAAGAAGTGAAGCAAAGTCACCCAGTATCAGAAATAAACCTTATTATCCTCACATAGAGTCTAGTTTATAATGTATATATTAAATAAACACACACACACACACGTAAATCTGTAGGTACAGTATATCATGTAGAAAGATGAGCAGGAATATTAGGTGCTAAGAAAGGATGATGCAGGTAAAGGACACATGACTCATGAAAGAGGATATAAAGCTAATTGTCTCTCTGATTTTTAACTTTTTTCCCTTCTTTTTGGTGGTGGATAAATGCATTAAAATGTTGCTGACATGGAAAGTGGCTGTCCTAACTGTACACCAGTTCATAGAGAGATATAGAGTTCAGTACTGGGCAAGTGTTTGTTGAGTGGCTACACTCATCTAACTGCGTGATGTTTTTATTTGTGAGTTTACTACAGTAAAGTGATTTTTACATTAAAAAATAAGAACACATTTCATGAAGTTCAAAGCAGCATTTTCCTTCACTGTAGTGGCACATAGAACACATACCTGGTACCTGCTGTGGTCAGGTACTTGCTACCACAGTTCTTAGCAGTGACACTGTGTAGTAAGGGGCACGGGCTGCGTTCCTGGCGCCTGGTTCCCGGCGCAGGGCCCCTTGTTCTGTCCCGCCTGGCTCCTGGTGCACACCCAAAATAATTACACGGAAACTGTATTCATTTAAATACGGCCTGGCCCATTATCTCCAGCCCCTTATTGGCTAACTCTCACATATTATTTTAGCCCATCTCCATTAATGTGTATCGCCGCTTGAGTTGTGGCTTACCGGCATGAGTCTAACCAGTGTCCATCTTGGGCCGGAGAAGCATGGTGTCTGCCACACTGCTTTCTCTCCAGCATTCTGTTCTGTCTACTCCGCCCACCTAAGGGCTGCCCTATCAAAAGGCCAAGGCAGTTTTCTTTATTTAACCAATGAAAGAAGACCGTCCTACACCAACACTGATTTGAGCAAGAAAGCATCAAGGATGAATGGTCTCCCGCCTCATCTGAGGCTCTGTCACTCCACTCTTCACATGAGAAGAATTAAATAAAATAGACAGCAGGGCCATAGAGATAGCTCTGCTGTTAAGAGTGTGTCCTTCCTTACAGAGGACCTGAGTTTGGTTCCCAGCATCCAAGTAGGGTGACTCACAACTAACTGTAACTCCTGCTCCTAGGGACCAGATGCCCTCTTCTGGGCCTATGAATATCTGCACCCACATGACCATACTTCAACAGGGATGCAGACACACAAGCATCCTAGAGCACATGCATGCACATACTCACATAATTAAAAATATTGAAAAACTAAAATGAGCAAATAGCAATTTATTGTCTGCAGCACTCTCTACTGTTGGTGGTGCAGGCCATGTAGGCGTCACAGTTGATATCTGCTCTTCTCTAACCAAGTCTACATGGCAGACCATTTGTCCCTGCTGACTCAGTTTTGATTTCACTTTGTGAAATTAGTGTTAAAGTTGTTGTTGATATTTGTGGTGAAATAAGAATACTCGAGGGATTGAAGCTCTGAATACTGAACCCAGGAGTAATTGGAAATGATTATTAAAATTTTTTTCTGTTTTCCTTTAATCTTCACAGAGTTGATATGTAGTTTATTAATGAAATCTTTATTTGATGGTTGAAAGATTTTCAGAGTACCTTGTTTTGCTAATAGCTTATTTGATGTGTTGAAACACCAGTTTTACAATAGTTAATCTTGCCAGGAAGACGCCAGGAAGGCGATGTGGCCTTCACATCTGCACTTCTTCTCCCCCAGGACTCCTGTTTGTTCAGGATGCGTCGGAGAGGGCTGTTCTCATCCCTGCAGGACTTTCTGATGGTCAGTTTTACTCCCCTCCTGAGTCTGAAGCAGGTAAAGAAAGCAGTCCCTTGCCATTTGTGTTTGGTTTGTCTTGTAGCCTCTCTATTTTTCCCTCTTCTGCCTCCTGCTCCGTCTATTTTCCAGTCAGTTCAGTAGATACTGAACATGCCGTGATATAAAACTAAGTAGGGAGAGTCTCCCAGGAGACCATTGGTGAGACAGACCTAAAGAGAGAAGTCCTGGGATGGCATGCCTCCATCCCTAAACCAGCCTCCCTCTAGGGTTGCTCATGGCTGAGAGAGGCAGCTCTATCAGGAAGTGTCTCAAGACTGCCTCCCTCTCTCACGGCCAATACCCCATCATTCATAGGCTTTTGGTTGGCCTATGTTCACTGCCTGCATCATCTGCTTCAAGTCACACCATTTCTACCGGCTCCAAACAGATGGCATTACTTGGATGTCTGTCACTTCCTCTCTTGTACAGCTACTGGGTTTGCTTCTCAACCAGCTGCCAGAGTGCTCTTAAAAATAGCAATGGACTTAACTATAGTAGCAGCAACAGGCCCTGACCAAAAATGCACAAAGGTTTAGAATAAATCTTTTCCAAAGAAGGTGTGCAGAAAGCCAGTTTTTTGTGGAAGCATGCCCACATCCATAATCTTTGGGAAAAATACAAACAAAACCATGCTAAGGGTGCCACTGTACCCTGTTAATGTAAGTATTATTTTTTTAAAAAATCCCCTACATTTGCTGAAGACATGGAACAGGTCAAACCTGTATGCCCAACAGTTGAGAGGACAAAATGTTACCTGTAGAAAACAGCATGGTGTTTCCCAACAAAATTCAACTTAGAATTTATTATGCTATCACTCAGTTGCTTCTCTGGCTGTCTGACCAAGAGAAAGAAAAGCAAATTCTCGAGACACAGTGAGCCCCTGTAATCATGGCAGCATTGTGCTCAGTAGCCATCAGCAGGTGAGCACATAACACGTGATATCCATGCTGAGACGTACGATAGCCTTAAAAAGGAGTTAAATTCTGACCCATGCCACAGCGTCTGTGAGCCTTGAGCAGACTGTGTGGAATAAAATAAGCCAGATGCAAAAAGCTAACACTAGCATGATTGTGGTTATCTGAGGTCAGATCCCAAGAGTCAGTAAAACATGGTTGCCCAGGATGGAGGAAGTTGTGCCGATGAATCACGCTGATGGTTGCACAGTAATGTGACCCTTAATGCCACTACATGGGACACTTCAAAATGGTTAAAATTGTTATAGTGGGTGAGGTAAAAACGTCTACAATATTTGATTTTATTGACATTTATTTTGTACAGTATAAAAAGTGTTTTTAGTTGCCAGGACTTTACAGGCAAGTGCCCGGTACCTCTCCTCACGTTTGCTCATTCACTTCTTAGAACCATTCTGTGAGGTGAGCCTTTGTGCTAGCGTAGAAAGGAGCAGAGTCAGGCGCGAATGGACACATGCCAGCCTCACAGTGAGTGGTGGTGCTGGCACGGTGCTGAGAGTCCATGCTCATGTCTGCGTGCTTACTGCTTCACATGTCTGTGGAAGTGCCAGAGTGGCTGGGTCAGCTCCCTGTCCAAGGCCTTCAGTGACTTGGCCAAATTCGCCTCTGTTGGCCCCTCTCACTCCCTGCCCACCTCTTGCCAGCCTTCTTCTCTTCCTAACTTCCCAGAAAAGCTGGGCTCCAAGGCCCCCAAGCTGTCATGCATCTTGCTGCTTCTGTTCTGAACATGCTAGCTCTAGTCGAAGCTCTAGGACTCCCCACTCAGCCTTCCCTCCCCGCCCACCCTGCTCTCTCGGATAGGTACCTATGGCTTCTAGCTCCCGTTCTACACCATTCCCCCCTGCGCCACCTGGACCGTCCCTAGCAGCCAGTTATCTGTCTCTGCCCCTGGGATGGAACTTGAATTAGAGGCTACACTGTTGTAGTCCCAGCGTTAAACTCTCCTAACAGAAAGAGCTATAAAAAACAGCGAAAGGTGCGGCCCAGGAACTTAGGGTTACTTACATTGTGTATGATTGATGTGGGATCTACAACAGCCTGAAATGGAGAAATCATAGGCTCCATGAAGTACAGGTGTATGTTAGTATCAGGTCAGAGCCAAAGAAAGTATAGAATTAAAAGTGAAGCTTTTTACTACTTAATAAGTATTTGATTTAGTTATTTTATGTCATATGACTTGTTTGAAAAATAAAATTTATAATCCAATTCACGTGTAACTATTTTAGCTTAGTTTCTTCAGGCTAATATGGTTTCTCAATATTTTGTTTTCTTTTTTTTTTTTATGTTTCATGTATGTGTGTTCTCCATGCCAGAGAGGGCATCAGATCCTATTATAGATGGTTGTAGCCACCATGTGGGTGCTGGGAATTGAACTCAGGACCTCTGGAAGAGCAGCCAGTGCTCTTAACCACTGAGCCACCTTTCTAGCCCCCAATATTTTGTTTTCTTAACGAGGTTCTCAGATCAGCAGGCCAATAATACTATGAAGCTGTTTTTAGCAAGCTTTCCAGATAGATGCAGGGCCTCTGTCTGTGATGTCTGCCACCACCTAGTGGTCCTTTGGGGAATTACCATTCGGTTATGATGACAGTGAGCCCAGAAACAATTCTGTGGTGTTCCTTCAGGTGGCTGTTTATGTACACAAGATGTACATTCGTAGGGGTGAATGGAGGTGGACGCTCAGAGGGCTTGCTTTCTTCTGTTACCTTTATATTATATGAATGTTCAACCTGGAAAGCAGTAAGATTATTGCAGAAGGTGATGTGCTGGACCTGTTCTAGCGCAGGCTCTCGCAGTGCTGAGAGCGAGCAGCAGCCTTACCCACAGAGTCCGGGTGTCAGAGACTGGGCGGCCTTGCTTGCCTTGTTTCCCAGCACCCAAACTACTACCTGACACATGATAGGTTTCTGTCTGGTGGAGGGGTGGATTAAAGTAGAGGAAATTGAAGGAAGTGTAATAAAAATATTTTCTACTTTTCTTATAAAGGAACAACTTGAAATTTAGATTGGGCATTAAGAAATCAGCACGTCTCAGCAGATGCGTTGCTGGAACTGTCACTGGGGTTTGCTCACAAGCTCACTTGTTGGGCTAACAACAGCCTGCTTGCTTGTATGATCTGTGCTCAGAGGAAGAAAGCACAGTCCCCAGGTGGCGAATAAAGGTGCTGGCCGTGGTCAGAGAGCAGCAGTGAATGAAGTGAGATGCTTAGGTCGGGGCAGGTCTTTATTACCCTGTGGAAAGTCTGGTTTGAAGTGCAGACGAGTTTGGGGCTGAAGGTGTGTAGTTCAGAGGTATAGCACCTGTCTGTACTGTGTGGGAAAACTATAGATTTGATCCTAGTGTGGTCGACGGACGGATGGGTGGATGAATACCACAAATCGTGTAATATTCTGTGCAAGTCGAGATAAAAGCATTAAAATACCACGATTACTCATGTACTTGCTTGAGAATGAGCCTTGTCTTATCTTGTCACCCAGATATGTCTGTTAGAATCCTTTAGCCCTTAGAAGGACTCTAAATTAAGCGGTCACCCCTGGTATAGGGAATGTATTCAATGCAGTTAAAACTCAGCCCCAGGGTTATTAATTAATAGATGTTTCAAGCTCAATGGAGGTGTGTGTAACTTTACATACTATAAATAGAATAATCTTTTGTTAATGTGTAATTAAATGAAGTTCTTCCTCTTTCCAGATAGACGCAGGGCTTCTGTCTGTGATGTCTACCACCACCTAGTGGTCCGTTGGGGGATTACCATGAGGTTATGGCTAGTGGTAATTTTAGGCCATTTTCTTAGATCAATAAACTTTCCAGGCATGGTTGCCCTCAGCCCTCCTCCCCCCCACCACCCAGACTGTACGTCTTGCCCTAAGGTGGCTGTTGTTCTTCTTCCTGCCTTGACACTTTGTCTCCTGAACATTGACTATCAGTGGTCATGCTGCGTGGTTTCTGCATTCAGCTGCCCCTTTCAGTGTAAAGTCTTAGGAAATGGTAGTACTCCAGCAAGCGTCTTTCTTATTCCTTTTGCCATGTGACACTACACCATTTATTAGCCAGTGACAACTCAAGTTTTTCAGTTTGAGCTAGGGTAAGCAATCAAATTGTGAGCAGCCCCATATGTGTTTGGAAATTTGAAATTATTTTTCTTGAATGGATTTTTAAAAGATAGAGTGAGCTGTATGGTAAATATCTCTAGAATGTTTCATGTGCTGCTCTTTGAATTTCTTCATTTCTTATGCTCTTCAAGCAATGTATATTGGCTAATTCTCTCTGAATCCTTGTGCTGCTGTTTGCCCATTTTTGGTTTTGGTAGTCTAACGAAATGGAAGATGTGCCCATTGTGCTCTAACTTACATGTCCCTTATGATCCTGAAATGTTTTCCTCAGTCCTGTCTTTTCACTTTATATGTTTTTTCATATTTTCAATTAAATTATTTGATAATCCCGTATATTTATATAATATAATCTGATCACATTCAACCTTCCCCCACCCCCGTCTCCTGTCTTTTTCCTTGGTTCTGTGACCTACTGGTTTTAATCCTTGTGAGCACAGGTGTGAAGCTGTCCGCTGTGCTGTGGAGGTGATGTGGATGTCCAGAGAGGTGATTTGGATGTCCATGGAGGTGACATGGATGTCCATGGAGGTGATGTAGTTTGAGGATAAATAGTATTTTTATTTAGTTTATATCCAAAGGAAGGAATTTCAGAACTAGACTGCTTGCTCAATTGTTGAAAAACCTAAGGCTAGAAACCATCTGTTCAGAAGAGCTGCTCAGTAGTCCATGGACACATGACCACCTGGCCGCACTTCCTTAAGCAGGAGCCGTCATTGTGCCCGCTTCATTCAACCTGTGCAGTGGTTTTTAAAAACATCTAGATTAAATGTTATTTACATGTAAGAATTCATACACATGCTGTTACTAAAGTGCTTCAAGATTTTCCTCAAGAAATAAATATTGTAGCCAAAAAAAAAAAAAAAAAAGAATTCATACACAGCGGGGCTAGAGTGACGCCTTTCTGCCTGCCATTCCAGGATACCTAGATTCAATTCCCAGCACTCACAGAGCAGCTCAAAACCGTCTGTAACTCCAGTTCTCAGAGATCAAATACCTTGTTCATGCATGTGTGTGCTGCACAGACATATATGCAGATGAAGCCCCTGTACATACGAATAAAGTTTAAAGGATACACGCAAGTCTTAACCAAGAGGGTAATGAAGACTAACGACCGATAATCATTTTTGGTGTGTTAATTCCTTTGACTAGTCCGTAAGTGACTCTATTTCACCAAGCTACAGGTATAGGTGGTGTTTGACGTTTCCCCCTACGGAACCTAAGGTCAAACTTTAAAATGGCAATTTATTAATCTCAGTCTCTTGAGGATTAAGTATCTATATTTTACATAGAATTTTATGGCTTTATGTCTACATTACAGTGAAGAAATTTGTAATGTGAATACAAGATCCTGTTTTTCCTTTTCTTTCCCACCTCCTAGGATCTGAAGAAGAAGCTGAGGAAAAACAGGGCAGCGAGAAGCCGCTTTTAGAACTCTGAGTTCTGCTCTATGAAGTAAGCGATCATAAGTGAAATTATTCCAGCAAAGCATTTAAGTGTGGGTGTTTCCTTTGGATGGATTTGAAGGAAGTGTCTCAGAGTGTGCATCCACGCAGGGCCAGGCTTGTTCTGCTTGTGCGTGTGTAACAGCTGCACTTTACTCATGTGGAGGCCGTCACACTCTGTGTTGTGAATGCATAGTTTGAAAGATCCCCAGAGACCCACGTTTCTAAGAAAATGAGCATTAACTTAGCCAGAATGTCAGTGCCGGGTGCTGGCTCCATGCGGACAACCACTTAATAGTGTTTTCAGGTCCACTGTTCTGTGAGGGATGGGATTGCTGTTACCTCCATGTCACACTTGAGGGTGGAGAGCGTGGGTGAGGAGCTCGTCCGAGGTTGCACAGCATGAAGTGAGGACCTGAACTCGGGTCCACCTACTTGTACCCTGGAGACTTCTGCAGTCTCCTACATGGGTGCCTCTCAAGGGTGCTAGTGCTTCTGATAGGAAAGCTGTGAGCCCCTGCCTGGACACTGCTGAGTGTCGTCAGCATCCTGCCTGCAAGGACAGTAAGCAGCAAGCGAAAGGCAGCAGCACCTCTGGTCGTAGCCACCAGGAAAGAAGCAGACTGTGGTTTTCAAAGCAAGGGCAGGCAGATAGGTTGCTGGCTCAGGCCGCACAGCAGCAGGCGAGCCCTGTGTTGCTGTCAGTGTCAGCGCACAGCCAGCACAGCAGCTGGACACACAGGCAGTAAGTAGTCAGTCTTTTGTGAACCCTTTGCGTTAAGCCCTGTGACATCATGTTGTCCTTTCTGTGTCTGTCACCCTCAGTACAGACTTAGGACTGGTGGGCAGCACGGCACTTGGGGCCGACCACTGCTCAGTATTTGTCCCCTCTCTCTCCCTAAGTGTGAAGAACCCTCACTGCAGTAGTCCAAGGACAGCAGCTGGAGATGGGGTTCCCTCGACAGTGCAATGCAGATCTGCTCACTGCTGTTGTGACAAGCTAATGGATTTATTTATGGCGATACCTCATGGACAGTGCTCCACCTCCACTCACATCATCCCTGCCTGTGACCGCTGGGTCACGCTGTGCTCCTGCTCTCTTCTGCGAGTCTCGGTCTGACCTGATAATGAGTAACTCAGTCTTGTGCTGCATCCGAATCAAAAGACTGCTTAATATATTGAAGTAACAATTTTGTAGTGAGTGAGATACCTTTTTATTTCAATTCACAGGATGTATTTTTTTGTTTCATGTCTCAGATTTCTTTTGTATTTCTTTTTTAACTCCTTACATTTCACTTGTGTTTTTAAACTCATGCACATGTGCTCTTTATACAGTTTTAAAATAATAAATCCAACATACGAAATTGACTGTTTTGTTTTGTCTATATTATGTATTTGGCCATGAGTGGTAGGGTTACAAAAGGAGGAAGGTAAGGCTTTGGTGGCATAGAGACCATTGTCCTGTGTTTTGTATGATCCTACTGGAATATCTTGTTCTGAGACAGGAGTCTAATAGTTGACATACATGGCTACCTGCAAGGGGCATGGATGCCTTTGCTGTCACTTTTCCTGGATGTTTACTTAGCTTGGATTAATATGAATTAATTTACATTATCAACTGTTTTTCCAATTTTACTTTCAACTTCTCAGACGAGCAGACTGTGAGTCTCCATCACTGGCTGTATCATCCTAGGAAAGTTAACTACATGCCCCGGTGATGCCGAAGCTTGGGTAGAGACAGATTGAATCTACAATGTTCGGAGAGCATGCCCATCTCAGCAGTGCCACGAGGAGGGAGTCCAGAGTGCAAGCAAGAAGAGTACTCAGGGGTAGGGATAATAGAAGGAACTCTCTGGGTCTGTTCTTGGGACAGGACCTCAGGAACTTGATAGAAAAAACTCGATGACAATTTCTTGTGTCAGGAGTGGAGCAGTATATACTAGTCATAAGTCAGTGTGGAGAACACCCCTAGAGTATTGACAGGAGCCAGTAGATGTGAGCAGTCCTCTGGGAACAGTGCAGCCATGTGAAGAAGCTGACTGATCAGACACCAGTGGGCAGTATATGTATGTGACTGTGAAATCAGAGACTAAGAGATCAGACACAGATCCTGGAGAGGGTTTCTCTGCTGCAGTCATGCTCTCTCTGTTCTCTGACCTCTTATTATTACATACTGATACCCTACAGTTGGTCTTGCTCTGATGCTTCTGATATCACACACAGGTAGGCGCATGGGTCTGCATACACACACACACCACACATGTATGCACACACGCACACACTTGGGGAAGATGACTGTTTCAGTAGCACTGAGTTGACTTCCATTCCCTTGTTCATAAAGCACATTACTGTGGCCCACATCTTCATCAACCAGAATCAGAATGCACATCTTGCACCCTCTATATTCTGACTAAAATAGACTAAAGCATCAGTATCTGTAAATGAGGTGCCTCAGACCCCCAGCAGGAGACTAAGCTGGTGTCAGAGCCACAGAGAACCTTCTGTGTTCCTTAATGCATTCAAGGGGATGATCAGAAACTTATTGTATGGTCCTGGGTATCAGATTCCAACCGAAGCGAATGAGCGCTGAGTATGCACCCCAGGAGTCTTGCTGCCCTTAGTGTAGCTCTTCAGTTTGACAGCGAGCCATCTCCCTCACAGTGAGACTAGTTTTGTTTGTTGTTGTTTTTTTTTTCCCCACTAGCCATGGCCTTTTGAAACCGAGCAGAACTGGCTGTGGTTTAACTGCCCTTATTTTCTCTTCTAACACTCTAGCTACCCTTTGTGTTGCCCCAGTCAGTGAGGGTGGGTTTGACTTTGAGCATTTTCCAGGAAGCAACCACATTGACCAAGCAGGTAGACAAAGATGCCTGAGAAAATGAAGCCGTCAGCCACAGAGCAGCAGCTTGCACACCATCAACCTCCGGTGTGCCCCCACCTCCCGCACCTGGCACTCTTTCTGTATGGCTGAGACCTGAGAGCCCAGGTGGACTCCGGAAGAAGGGTGCTGGGAGGTCTGAGACCACAGGAGGCACTGCCTGTGTCCTGGCTACTCACCCTCTCACAAAGCTGCTGCTGCCTGTTGTCAGCTTCCAGTCTCTGCATCTGCTCTTCCCACTGCAGATACAGTTCCATGCAGATATCAGTCCTGAAAAGGACTGATCAACTCAGGACTGTCAAGGTGTTGAACAAAATGCAATTTATGCCCTGGCAGTGCTGAAGCATGCATGGGCAGCCTGTATATGGCGGTTCTGTTGAACTTGTCCATATTGGGTTTCAAGGTCTAAGTTGATGAGGACAGCTGAGCAGGTCTCTTTCTCCATCAAGGAGTTAACCTAAATTAAATCTAATCTCTGAATCTTGTTCGTGTATTGTTCCAAATGTGCAGTAGCTCCGTGTGCTTTCCAACAGAGCCAGCTTTGTAGACTTGCGCTGATTGTAAACAGTCTTTCCGGTATGAAAGTTAGATATCATCTTAATTCAAATGTAGAAGCTCTAACTTTGCACGCGCCCATTAAATAAGGTGTGGGATACACACTGAGCTTTCATCCACCTACCGCGTGGAGAACATTTTGTTTAGTATCTCTGCTCACAGAAATGCAGGCATGCCTAACAGGTGCCATGCTTGCTGGTATTCCTGCATGCTACAGTGGTAGAGAATGAGAAAAGGATATGAATAGATACAT
This sequence comes from Ondatra zibethicus, assembly GCA_004026605.1. Lineage (NCBI taxonomy): Eukaryota > Metazoa > Chordata > Mammalia > Rodentia > Cricetidae > Ondatra > Ondatra zibethicus. The sequence continues at coordinate 41,430 of PVIU01009220.1, forward strand.
GTAACAGACCTCAACCAGGTGAGATGTCTGTCTTCAGAAAAAAAAAATCAATTGTTGCCCCAGTGAGACCTTGTTTTCTACTGAGAAAGTTAGCATAGCTCAAGTCTGACAGGCCTCTTGTGAGTGTTCACATATACCTGGTCTCCAGAGCTAAGTGGGCTGGCTGGCTATGAAGGGTGACTGGGCAGATCTTCTGTGTCACTAGAGAACATGGATAAGACTCTTGGTCTATGATTGCATGTATGTGCAGCTATGTGCATGTCCACATGGAGACAACCCCAAGTGTTAACTCTCAGGCACTGTCTACCTTGTCTATTAAGACGAGGAGAGGGCACCTCAGCTGTAGTCATGCTTTCTCTGTGGCTTGGGTGTCCACTCTGCCCTTGGCTTTTGGCCTTCCTCACTGTGAATTTTCTTTGTGAGAAAAAGAAATACAAACTGATAGCCATTAGTACTGGAGAAAGTTCTGGGGTGTGTTGCCTAAAAGTTTTCACTTTGATTTGTAATTAGAACATGGAGTTTCTAAGATACTTGTATTTAGAGTTGAGAGGCGTTTGGAGTACTGTTTTCCCGTGCACAATGCTGTGTATAGAAAAACAAAGACACGTGACAACCAGGTTTTCCCAGCTGTGAGGTGGGTGCAGAACATTCAGCTGGTTCTTAAATGCCTGCCACTGGAAGTTAGACACTGGATAATTGTACACAAAATATTCGAAATTCTATAAGAAAGGCTACTATTAAGACCAGACTTTCTGTGTGTGGACTATATGGATCTTCATTTTCTACTGAGTGCACATGGGTGCAGACTTCCACTCCCGAATTTATTTTATTCCAACATGAGCTATTCAGTACAGCAGCATGTTTGGTGGACAGGAAGTCTGTGTGGGAGCTGGCCTTGCTTGGACAACCCAATGATAGGCTGGCCTTTAGCTCTGTAATTGTAAGAACAACATAAAACCAGGAGAGCAAAGGTAGACAGACAGTTGATGTGGGATTTCCCTCTGTATGCTGTGATTACCATCAATGAATAAAGGAACTGCTTTGGGCCTATAGCAGAGCTATAGGGGAACAGAGCTAGCGGGGGGAGGGGAACTAAACTGAATGCTGGGAGAAAGAAGGGCGGAGTCGAGGAGAAGCCATGGAGCCACCGCCAGACACTGGGAACTTTTCATTAAGCCACTGCCACATGGCTATACACAGATTAATGGAAATGGGTTAAATTAAGATGTAAGAGTTAGCCAATAAGAAGTTAGAGCTAATGGGCCAAGCAGTGATTTAAATAATATGGTTTCTGTGTGATTATTTTGAGGCTAAGCAGCTGGGAACCAACAACCAGCCTCCCTCCTTACAACAGACAATTCCCTTGAGCAGTTCCTAGTCTGGTGAGGAAGGTTCTCCTGAGGGATACCTTGTTTCTGCTTCATAACCAAATGCTTTAGAAGGAAATAGTTGGGCTACTGAAGCCAGGCAGTCTGGGCTTAAACCTAGCTGCCATTTTTATTAGCTGCAGAGCTATAGGAAAATTTCTACCCATCTCTGCCTCACTTTCCTAACTCCTCTCTGGAGTTTGGGCCACTCTTCTGGGAACAGTGTGAGGACTGGGAAGCATGATACTGCGAAACAGGGACAGAGTTGACCACATTGCTCACATCCTACTAGACCCTTTCCTGTTTCCATTGGAATGACTTAAGCCAAATGACCCAAGCCTAGTTTCCCCTGGGAGAACAGTCATTTGGGCTTCTCCACTTGGCTGCAGCTCCTAGGACCCCCTGCTCCAGAATATTGTCCCAGCCACCATCTTAAAGACAAACTTAGGGATATAGTTTTGGACCTTGTTATGAACAAGCATTGTATGCCATAAATAGATTGCCGTGTTGCTTTGTACCTTAAACCTTCAATCACTGTCACAAATAAAAGCACACATCATATCAAAGGTAGACATGATTTTTATTGTATTTATCAAAGCAAAGCAGAGTTCAAGTTCAAATAAGGTTCTTCAGAGCATATGATATAGAGGTTTTTAGGGCATTATCTGGTTGAAGGACATGAAGTGGGCTGACTAAAAGTTGCAGTTTGTCTACATTGGGCCTGTGATGCTCTGGGCTGTTGGGTGGGGGTGGGAAGCATTGGGCACTGAGAGAAGATGGGTCAGGATGGCTGGGTGCTTCCATGAGCTACTATTTTTTGTAGAGTAAAGCTGATCAGTTCTCTCCCTGTTTTGAAAACGTCTGTATATTAAGGATACTAAATTCCTCATATGTGACCTTGAGGAGCTCAAAGCAGCAAGCACATCCAGATAGACCCTCAGAAGACATTGAGGGACAGAAAAAGGATGCAAATAACATGACCCTCTTGTTGCATCATTCACTATGAACTTTGGCCATCACGATGCACTGCTGCTCTTCTACACAGACAGAAGATAACGAAGGCCAAGTAGACCACACTCTTGAAGTACAGGCTGAGGTAGGTGTAGAATGCCAAGGTGTTGGTAACTTGAAGCTGCAGCTTATCTAAGAGAATCCTGTAGTTAGTTCAATCTGCTCTTTTGACAGAATAGCACAGATAGGTGACTTTTTTCTGGTGACCTGAATTGAGTGACATCACCCAGCACTCTTACCAGAACCAGCAAGTCTTGGAAGTCAGATTGATAACAACCCCTGATAAGTTCACTTATAATCTTACTACTACTGAAAAGAGAAATTGCGCTTGGGGTTGATGGATCCTTTTAAAGGTTAAATGGGGAATAAATTTAGAATTCTTCACTTTCAGTGTTTCTAAATAAAGCAAATAATATCCATCATGTACAAAGCAAATTATAAACAATATTCCTACATCTTTGCCCATGAAACTTTTATCTTTTGCAATATGTTAATAGCTATTGGTGAAGGAGTTATTTTCATTCCCATTTGCAGAGGGCACAGAAAGGTAGTCTGCCTAATAGGTGCCGAATAAGCACAGCTGAAGTCTTAGTCCACAGAAGTGACTTAAAGAACTGTTTCGCATCTCCAAGTGTAACTATCACCCCAGATGTGAAATACAAGCATGAACACAGAGCAGAGCATCTGCAGCGTTGTAGATGCTGCCTCAAGTACTATCAAGAGGATATCATGGTAAAGCAATGGCAGCACAGCAGGGTGCATGGGAGGTTCTAGACGAGGGCACTTCAGAAAAGCCTGAAGGAACTTGACAATCCAGACTTCCCAAGACTCTCACCAGTCTCTCTCAAGGCTCTTATTCGTTAATAATGGGCAATTGGATGTAAAATATTTTTGCAGTTTTATAAGAAATATGTGCTGTCATCAATGAAAACAATGATGGAATTGGAAAACCACAGTAACCACTTAGTGAGTGAAGGCCATGGTTTTTTTTTTTTGTTTTTTCTGCTTAACAGATCTCAAATAATGAATATTGCAAACTCGTCCTTGTTCGGGTCCATTCCTCATGTGGTACCTCAGATGCTTAGCTCATAGCTTTGAGAATATGGAAGAACAGTCAGCCCTGTAACAAATATATGAGTCTCCTTTTGGTGCATATGTAGGGATAAAGGACCCCAGAAACTAGTACTCACTATGCTTACTAAATATGATAACTATGCTGGACATGTAACATCTAGACACTCATCTCAATAACTGAATTTAGGGTATTGTTCTCCATTGTCACCTGAAGAAAATTTTACTTACACAATAGAAGTCATTCATGCATATATATGTGCATTGATCATTAAAATGACTGGACCACTAGTCTGATATATGTCAGTCTGAAGTCTACGTTCTACCCAATTCATATGATATTGTACTATAGGCAACTCCTTTTACTGAGTTATAGAGAAAATACACAACTGAGTAAGTGATCAAATTGCCATTTGATGATCTGAGCTGGAACCCCCCCCCCAGATATGGATTGTGTCATATCCAGAGGACTTAATATTTGCTCACACATCTGAAAAATGGAGGAAACTATTATAGTGTATGAGAAGAGTAAAAAAAGAAGTATACAAGATATACACACAAAACCTAAATCAAGGGCCTTTTGTCTAAAATGAACTCTGTAAGTGCAGGAAATGTGATTAGTACCAGGAAAAAAAAACCTACTAAAAGATTCTGTAGCCTCTAATCAAAGTCATACTGTATGAAGATGAATTGTTGACTAGGAAGTAATGGGTCAAATTATATTGTCACTCAGTTTATCGTGCAATTCCAGTCATTACTTTTCTTTAAATCAGAGAAATTCAAAGTTAGAATGATTAAGATCATGTTCTCTATAATAAAATAAAGGTAAACAGATGATAAGACATACCCTTTCTTCTTTCCAAGCAAGCTTCCAGATCAGTAGAATTATTAACTAGAAGAAATGAGAACAAGTTCTAGTGAGTTACCATGGCTACTACTTGACATGGTCTCTCTCTCTCTCTCTCTCTCTCTCTCTCTCTCTCTCTCTCTCTCTCTCTCTGTGTGTGTGTGTGTGAGAGAGAGAGAGAGAGAGAGAGAGAGAGAGAGAGAGAGAGATGTTGGATTCTCCTCTGTATGCTGTGAATATGTTTTATTACCATTGGTTAATAAAGAACCTGCTTTGACCTATGGCAGGGCATAATATAGCAAGGCAGAAATTCCAAGCAGATAGAGGAGAAAAGGAGGTAGAATCAGGGAAATGTCATGTAGCTGCCAAAGGAGAAAGATGCCAGAACCTTACCTGCAGGCCACAACCTCTTGGTGATACATAGATGAATAGAAATGGGTTAATTTAAGATATAAGGGCTATACCTAAGCTACATCAAATTGTTGTAATTAATATAGATTATTCGGGTCTGGGTGAATGGGAAATGGAGAAACAGTCTCAGTTTACAAATGACACCCACCATCTGGGGCATGGATGCATATAAGACCTGAAAAAAGCTTTTTAAAAAAAGAGGGCTTCTAGGCCCACAAAAAATGGGATCCAAGCACAGTTTCTTGGTAGCCACATTTTTTTTTTTCAGATAGGCTCTCTTTGCTAGCAGAGAACAGAGACATGGTTCCTTTAAGAGAAGGCTTCCTGACACAGCATTAGCAGCAAAAACTGCACTGCTTCTTTAAGAGACATGCTGGCAGCAAGAACTGGTCTGGATCTTTGCAAGGTCCTGCACTTACATGGAGGTTGTGAGCAGCATGCTACTAGTTGCTTAATGGCAACATAGACCTGCTGTATCCCTGGAGTTGGAGCAGTGAGCATGGATAGCAGAGGCAGTGTACATACCTCTGCCATGTTGGAATGAGTGGAGCCAATAGGCAGGGCTGTGGAGTTGGTTCTAGCTATGCCTGCTTAGCATTACAAAAACAAACAAAAAGGTGCTTCTAGTCAGAAAATGATTACAGATATACATTAAAGACAGATTCAGACAAAATTAACCTCTAAATGGTCACAAAGTATTTTTTAAAATGTATATAGGTGTGGGAGAGAGAGGAAAAAGAGTATAGACAAGAGTACAGACAGTCATAGATTACAGGAGTAAAGATAATAAAATAAATATTAAAAAGTAGTAAAGTTTAAAAAGCCACATAAAGATGGAAAATACACAAAGAGTCTCAATTATTTATATTATTATGTTTTCTTTGAATTTCAAAGAGACATTTCATTTTATGGGCTGCTAAGCTAAACCAACATATACATTTTAAAGATATCTTGACTTCAAATTTTGAGTCTAATACGTTACTTTGGAAAAGAGGTTCTGCTTTTGTTTCCATAGAGATGGGAACCTGTGGATTCTTTCCAGAATAATGTGGTTTGATGGAACAAGACCCCCTGAAAGGTTTCGTGAACCCTAAAAATACTTTGCCCAGCAAATAGCAGGAAGCAGTTTGGAGAAAACAATGCCCAAATTCCCAAAATGATTGTTTATAAATGTTTTTTTAATTTAAAGGGGGATATGATATAGAAATGAATACTTTGCATTGGTATTAATTTTGATCTATTGATACAAATATGGTCAGTTTTGTTATATGTATATTTCTGCTTTTGTTTAAGGTATTATGCTTATATAGTTCATTTAAAATGTAGAGTATAATTTAAAATTATGAATTAGTAGATAGTCATCTATAATAGCCAAACTGTAGTCATGTTAGTTAGGTTTCCTAGGTGTACAGAGGTGTATTTCACATGGTAATTTTCAACACCTCAAAGACCTACAGAATATGGCATTTAAAATATTTTAAGAACTTAGACTTTTCTCGACAGTGAGACATGTTTGCTTCTGGCAGCACCAATTACTTCAGAGAGGTTGACGGACATTGAAGAAACTCGTTATGGAATTTGCCTTCAATGTAACAAGGAAGACTAGCCATTTGGGCAAGAAATTGCTTTTGCCTCGATGGTATGCTATATGAGGTGGACATGCAGGACCCACAGAAAAATGACTGCTAAACTTATCAAAAGAAAGAGACAGTCCTTCAGGGTTCCTGCTTCATGAAAGAGTCTGCCAGACACTATGCAGAACACAGACGAAAGTGACTGACAAACTGCCAATATAAGCAAAACAGTCTTTCAAGTTTCCTGCTTCATGGAAATGTCTGCCATTACTCTAGGCCTGTAGCCTGAAGATGGTGCCCCAACAGTAAAGAAGAACTTTAGGTGAATGTCCAGGCAGTGAGATGTCTCTGTCAATTCTAGAGTTTTGGAAGTTGCTTACAATGCACTTCCTGTTTAATTAGGTAATATTAATATGCTTCTGGGGTCTCAAATGGAGTTGAAGACAGATAGTTACAGTTTTCCTTTGTTACGATAAAAGATAAATTAGATAAAAAACTTTAGACTCACAAAGATAAAATAGATGAGAAAATATTTTCTTTAATTTTTGCCAGACTAAATATTATAACTGTAATTCTTGCTTGATGCCTATTTCGTTATATGTAATTTTCCTATGTTAAAGTTAAAACTTTCCTTTTATTTAGATAGAAAAGGGGCAATGATGTGGGATTCCCCTCTGTATTCTGTGAATATATTTTATTACCATTGGTTAATGACGAAGCTGTTTTGATCTATGGCCGGACAAAGTATAGCAAGGCAGGAAATCCAAGCAGAGATAGAGAGAGAAGATGGAGTTAAACAGATGCCAAGCAGCTGCCAAAAGAGAAAGACACCAGACCCATACCCATAGGCCACAGCCTCATGGTGATACATAGATTAATAGAAATGGGTTGATTTAAGATATAGCAAACTAGGAATACTCTTGAGTCATTGGCCAAACAGTGTTGTAATTAATATAGTTTCTGAGTGATTATTTGGGTCTGGGTGTCTGGGAAACGGAAAAGCAGTCTCGGTTTACAAAATGTGTGTGTGAGGAAGGGAGGAGGGGGGAAAGATTGATATCATCAGACAGAAGTGATAATGAAAGCTCATATTGTAGACTGATGATTGCTATACCAGGCAATGTATGAAATGATTCACATTCATTGTATTTAATTCCACAGTAAGATTTAAGTGAGTTAAATTCTGAATGACTCTATGTGTAAGAAAGAATTAGGCTTTAAAGATATAGTCAAAAATCTTACATGATTTCTTTAAGACAGGTTCTTTGTTTGGGAAATAAATTCATTGTTAAAAGTGCTTGTCTTGAAAAATGTAACAATCTGAGTTTGATCCTCATAACACATATAAAAATGTTAGACTTGGGTACATTCTGGTAATCACTATACTGTATAGGCAAAGAAAGAAAAGCTACCTTAGGTTAACTGGCCAGGCAGTCTAGCTTAACTGGTGAGTTCCTGGCCAATGCAAGACCCATCTTAAATAAAGTGTATATATTCACATATGCACACATAAACTTGCATACTCTCTCTAACAGAAAGACAGACAGACAGACAAGCACACACATGAACAGATTTTAATGAAGCCACCCCCATTTATCCCAGGCTAGTCTTGGACTTTTGAGCATTCTGCCTCTATCTCTGAAGTGCTAGGATTACAGGCATGTCACATAACAATTACTTTGAGCATCTTAATTCTTGGTTATTCTTAGCAAATGACTTTTTTTTAAAACTAAAAGTGCCGAGCATTCCATTGCAATTCTTTCTAATAGTGGAAACATAGGGAAAAACTACTATTTTGTGAATAAAGTTTCAGATGGAAATTGTTTTTATCTGTAGTGACATGGAGGAAAAGATTGATTTAAAATGCCATTCAGTTTTTTCTTCTACATTTAGCAATTTTTTTTGTTTGTTTGCTTTTTAACATTAATCCAAAGATGGTCAGAAGGTGAGATGATAGAGCAGAGAAAAACAGTTTCTCATGAGGCAAAGGCAAGAATACATTAAAACTTACCATTTTCATGTCTCAGAACACTTTCACTGGGATTAATAGTTGTGAAAACTGAAAGAAATTAAAGTACTATTTAGTTATTCATGTTTATTATTTGAAAGTGTGTGTGTGTGTGTGTATGTGTGTTTGTGTGTGTGTATTAATACAAATGACAGTTTGTATTGATACAGAGACTGGAGAAGCCATATTAAAAAAATATGAGGCTTGCAATTCCCAGAATAATTGATGTTACTCTGAAATTCCATAGAAAACAGTTGTCACCTGTTTTTGTACACAAAAATTTCAAAGTTCATGAAGTATACATAACTTATTTTTCACCACACCTGTGATACTATATTCCAGATTGCCTGCTTTTCTTCTGTATTTCTACATCCAATCACAAAATTTGCCACAGAGCTGCACCAAAGATATGGCCACTGGAAGAAAGTCCAAATTTGCCTGATTTTCAGACTTCTACTCATTAGGCTGCTATGTCATGTTCTACCCACAATGAATGTGTCTAACCTGAGAGTCAACAACACAATCCCACGCCCTTGGGGTAGTCTGGCGTAGACCAGTTTCTATCTTTGCAGAGGAAAGTAGTCACAGCTTTCTAATCAATCATTTTCCTAAATTTCCCACTCTTGTGGTTGGTTGCTAGAGGAACGGTGCTTGTGGACAAACACATCTGTATTAATAAGAGCTACTGTCTGTCCTGTGATCACTGCTATACCAGGAACTGGCTGAATGCATTCTAAGCATCAGTTTTATTCTTTGGTAACATTAAAGTGAGTTGGATTCTAGATATATGAACTATTAAAAAGTTTTAAAGAGCTTATGTAACTTGTAAAAGTGAATGAGAGGGTCAATATTTAAAGGATAGTGTGGATTTAACAGATAGGATATGTGGGAACTATTTTATAAATATCATCAAACTTGTGAAGCATTTATAGTTTTCAATCAAAATAACAACTATCTAGAATACTTGTTTGAAAAAATATTATATTTATGTATCAATAAAGAAAAATCAGCATGAACACAAATTCACAAATTCTCGTAAATGATCAAGAGATTAAACCCAAGAAACCACGGGGTAGGAGAAACTGCTAAGTTAAAATGGAAAAAATTAACTATGTACTCAAAATGTCTCAAAAATGTACTCATTGAAATTATATAATATTATCAATCCAAGGGAAGATACAGACTTCCAAGTACAAGAGACACCTAGAATCCCAAATGTATGCGATCAGAGAAGAATCTCTGCGTGGCACACTAAAGCCAAGATATGAGCACTACAATAGAGCACTACATAAAGGACTGTGGAAAAAAATACCAAGCCACAGAGGCAGATATATCAGGATTTCAGCACTCTCAGCAGGTACCCCCAAAGCAAGGAAAAAGCCCAGTGATAAATTTCAGAACTTAAAAAACTGCTGATGTTGATTGACGACTACCTTAATTAGTGTCATCATAGAACCTTCATCTAGCAACTGATGGAAGCAGATACAGAAATCTACTAAGGAGCACTGGGCTGAGCTTCTGGGGTCCAGTTCAGTAGAGGAAGGAATGATGATATAAGCAGAGGGATCGAGACCATGATAGTGATAGACACAGAAATGGCTGACCTGAGCTAGTGAGAGTTCACTGACTCTGGACTGATAACAGGAAACCTGCATGGGACTAAGCTAGGCACACTGAATGTTGGGGGACAGTTGTGAGGCTTGGGCTGTCTGTGGGGCCACAGGCAGTGGGACCATGATTTGTCCCTAGTGCTTGGTCTGGCATCTTGGAGCACATTCTCTTTGGAGGGATACATTGTTCAAGCTAGATATGGGGGAAGGGCCTTGGTCTTGCCTTAAAGTGATATTTCAGACTTTATTGACTTCCCATGGGGAGATCTTACCCTTTCTGGGGAGTTGATGGAAGGTGGGGTGAAGGGAATGATGGGGAGGGAGGAGGGAATGAATGGGAACTGATCTGGGAGGGTTGTGTGGAATAAGACAAGATTGTATTAAAAATAAATAAAATAAAAAATATCAAGAGAAAAAGCTGCTGATAATATGTGCAACTGTATTGAGGAAATGGCATCTGAAAAATCAATGGCAAAGCAAAGACCTTTTAAGAAGTGCATAAAATGAAGCACTTTGTGACCACCAAGTCAGCATTGTAGGAGGAGCTTTAAATCAAATCGCACACACCAAAGAGGAAGAAAGACAATATCAACCAGAGAACAGTGAAGAAGAAATGTCACAAGGAAAATATATGAACAAAGGAGAGCCAGATACTGACAGCTCAGCAACACAGAAAGTTCCTAATGAAAACAGAGGAGGAAGAAAAGGAACAATTACTTCAAACAGAAAAACAACCATCATAAATGACAGCAATCAGCAAAGCCCCTTCAGTAATAGCTGGAATACAAATTGTTAGTTTCCATTGAAAATATGCCAACCAGTTGCTTTAATTAAACAAAATTTAAACCAGGTTCAAACAGTTGTTGTCTATAAAACACCTATAACTGGTAAAGATAAGCACAGGCAAAGACTGAAACAATGCAAAATTTGATAGGCAAGTAGGGGCCCCAGACAAGTAGATGTAGCTATGGTTGCAGTAGATGTCAATCCAAAATTTGTGGGGAGAGATTAAGAGGGTCAGAACATCAAGATGCTATAATAATTATAAATGTGTATACATCGAATGTTGATTGACGCAGACAGTAATGTAATGAAAACTAGATAAGACCAAGTAAATTAATAGTGAGTTATTTACAATGGACAGACCATCCAGACGTTGCAAAATCAGTAAACTTTGAAATTTAACTGTACTTCAAAAAGACTTGTTAGACATCTAGAGAATATTATATTTAACTCATTGAGAATACACATTCTTCTTAAAAACTCATGGAGCTTTGTCTCAGATAACATTTTAGGTCATAAAACTAGTGTTAACAAATAATAAAAGAAATAATACATCTTATCTTTTCAAAAGCACAGTGGGACAAAACTAGGTAAAAGTAACAAGTGAAACTAAAAAAAGTATACAAACGTAAGAAGAAAAACAGAATGATATGGAATGACTAATGGGTCATTAAATAAATCAGGAAAGACATGTAAAATATTTTTAGATTTAAATGAAAATGAAAGAAACTTATTAGAAACTTTGGGATATTGCGACTATACTACTGAGAGGAGAGTTTATAGCTACCTGTGTTTTTTTGAAACAAAAAGAATCAGAGATCTCAGATAAATAATTCAGGAATTCACCTTAATGCATTTAAAACAGAAACAAGTAAATACTCAAAGCAGTGGATGACAATCAGAACAGAAAGGAATGAAATAGTGACTAAAGAGCAAGACAAAGAAATAATGAAACACAGTTGGTTCTTTGAACAGGTAAGTTTGATAAACTCTTAGCCAAACTAGCCAGAAAGAGGGAGAGATAGGAAGTGAGAAACTGAGTGTGAGAGAGAATCAATAAAATGAGATGTAAAAGCCAACCTTTTAACAGATACTAAGGAAGTTTACAAAATCACTAGGGTTTGCTTTGAGACCTGTATCCCCAAAGGCATAAACATTATAGAATAAATACATAAAGTGTGAGATGCATAAGACTTTCTAAATCAAATCAAAAGGACATAAATCCATAAGAAGGCATGAGATTGAAGAAATAAAAGTTTCCCAACAAAGAAAACAATTATATGTAATCAATGCTGAATTCTTTCAGATATATAAATATGAACGAACATCTGTGCTCCTCCCATTGGTCCATTAAACAGAGGGAAAGAACAGTGCAAAACTCTTCCTGTGATGCCAATAACACCCTCATCCAAAAACCAAATGAGGAACTCTAAATTTTCCTGAGGAGTATAGACATAACACTTGCAACAAAGTTGCAATCCAGATTCTACAATTACACTAAAAGTGCCACACCATCAGGAATGCAGGGGTGATTCACCATGCATAAAGCAATAATTGTAGCTCAACATGTAAGTAGATTCAGAGACAGGCACCACACAATCATTCCAGTAGAGTCAGAGAATGCATTGAACATTGGGGCAAGAGAAAATTTCATCTCTGGGTCCTCTATTTATTTCAACTAGTCTAGTGTCTTCTGTGTATCGGGTTTGTTACTGTGAAACTATAGTATAATTTGAAAGCAGATACTGTAGCATTTGGTATGTCTTTCTCTGTTAAGGGTGTTTATGGTTGTTTGGCATCTTTGCTGCTTCCATATAAATTTCAAAGTTTTTATAATTCTGCCAGCAATGGTATTGGAATTTCGATGGGGATTTCTTTGAATATGTTTCAGATAATATATCCATTTTCTCAACATGAATTTGACCTAACTATGGTCAGGAGGCCTGTCAGCCTTCTCACTGCTACTTCGTTCCTGTTTCAGTCTTCATTCGGGTTTTTACCTTCTTGATTAGGTTTACGTCTGGATGTTACTTTTTACTGTATTGTGAATGGTTCATTTCCTAATTCATTTATCTAGAAGTTTATTATTAACATATAGAGGAGTCTTTCATGTGTTGTTTTTGTATCCCACTACTTTGTTTAAAGTATTTCTCATCTAGGCCTTTAAAAATACAGGATCATATATATCATCTGCAAATAGGCATAACCTGAATTCGTCCTCTCCTATTTATATGCTGAAACTGCTGGTGGAGAACATAAAGAAAATAGTTCAAGATATAGTTAGACAGGGCTTTGCACTTCAATCTCCAATAGCCCAGGAATAATTTTAAGTATTGACAAGTAGAATTACATAAATTAAAAATCCTCTGCAGAGCAGAAATGGCCAGAAAAGTAAGAGAAAGCCTGCAGATCCTGGGAGAAACATTTTTAACTGTATATCTGACACTGGATTAAATCCAGAATATACAAAATACTCAAAAACTTAAGCACTCCCCCCTCAAATAGATCCAATTAATCAGTAGATGGGGAAATATATTGAGTAGACAATTCTCAAAAGATGAAATGCCAGTGGCCAATAAGCATGAAATATGTTCAAGATCTAGCCTGGCAGTGGTGGCGCACGCCTTTAATCCCAGCACTTGGGAGGCAGAGGCAGGCCGATCTCTGTGAGTTCGAGGCCAGCCTGGTCTACAAAAGCTAGTTCCAGGACAGGATCCAAAGCTACAGAGAAACCTGGCTCAGAAAAACAAAACAAAAAAACAAAAAAAAGAAAAAGAAATATGTTCAAGATCCTCAGCTATCAGGAAAATGCAAATTAAAACTTCGTTAAGATTCCATCTCAACCTAATCAGAATGGTAGTTTTAAGAAAACAAATGACAAGCTGGCCAGTGGTGGTGCATGCCTTTAATCCAGCACTCAGAGACAGAAACAGGGGGATCTCTATGAGTTCAAGACCAGCCTGGTCTACAGAGTGAGTTCCAGAACAGCCAGGGCTACACAAAGAAATTCTGTCTCAAAAAAAGGAAGGAAGAAAGAAAGAAAGAGAAAACAAGCAACAAATGCTAGAGAGGATGTGAAAGAAGGAATAATCACCACCTACAGATAAAAGAAATGAATTTTTTAATGAATTATTGACGGTACCTGTGGTGGCTCCTCAAAAATAAAATAATATGAAATTACCATATGGCCCAGCTGTAGCACTCCTGGGTATATACAAAGGGAGCTAAATTAGTATACCACAGAGACATTTGAATCAATCAGAGCTTGTTGTAGCACCGTTCACAATAGCTAAGATGTAGAATCAGTCTAGATACCCATCAACAGATGGGTGGATAAAGAAAATATGAGATAAGTATATAATTTTATTCAGTCATAAGGAAGATATTATCCATTTCTTGCACATTTATGCAAATCTTGCCATGTTGTTAATTATGATGGTTCAAGGTGTTGCCGCTGGATTGGACTGTTTAATTGCCTCCCTTCCTTGGCAGCTTGCATACTGTTTCCTGGAACCAGAAACACTAGACCACAGGAACGAGGTTTCAGGTCACAGCCAGCTTCAGTCATTAGAGTCATATGTCCTAAATGTGTGGTGTCCTCAGCAATAGGGATCTATACTCAACCCTTTAGAGACAAGGCAGAGCTACATTGAAAATTGATATTGTTTGAGTTTCTTATGTCTGGTGCTGGGAATTCTGTTAGTCTATAGTTGTTGTAGAGTGCATTGTCATCCAAGTGACTTAACTCGTGTGTGTGTGTGCATACATTTCTAAGTATTGTGTATAATTTTTAAAAAATATAAAGTAATATGATTTCTGAGGTTTTATCAAATAACCTTGTTATGATTTGTCCCTCCTCCTTTATTTACCTCCCTTTTTCCTCCTCTGTTGAGTCCCCCCACTTTATTCCATTTCCCACTTGGTATAACCTTTATCCTGCTATCCCCACCTGAGTCCCCTGAGTCTATGATCCCTTTATACTTTCTTATTTTCTGTGATTCCACCATGTTGTATATGCATAACTGAGGATTTGGAGCTAGAAACTGCAGGTGAGAGAGAAATGTGGACTTTGTCTTTCTGGGTCTGGTTTACCTCATTCAATCTTTTCTAAGTCCACCCATGTACCTGCAAATTTCATTATTTCACTACTAATTGAAGTTAAGGCCAATTCTATAGGAGGAAATCTATCTGGTACTGGAAACTAGCCAGCTTCCCAGCCTAGTGAAGTCATAAACCTTAGGCAAAAAAATCTACTACCACCAATTTGCTATATTGGCATGATTTTTTTGCTATATTCTAAGCCTTATACCCACAAATAAGTGTAGCTCTCACCCCTCATCAAAGAAGTTTCCCTTTTCACCAAATGAAGACCACAACAGAAAAGGACAACTGGACACAATGCAGAGATCAATGAATTGTGAAAGCCCAGCCCTGATATATACATCTACATCTACATCACAGTTCCTGCACCTATGACTAGGGGACATCCTGAAAGAGGAAGAAGACAAGCTGTAGTAGCCACAATACCAGGAAGTCTTCTGTAAAATAATCTGTCCCAGAAAGGGCTGCATAAACAAGATGGGAACAACAACAATGTCAGTGGACATGTTAGTGTAGAAGGGAGAAAACTTGTTGGGGTCCCACTCTTAGACAAAGAACTACAGGCAACTATTGACTTCTGAAAGGAGAATTAGCCTCTCTCAGAGATGAAACTCCTTATTGATTGTCCAATATAGAGCAGTCAGCTTTAAAACTATATACACAAAAACAACAAAAACAGATTCAGCGGGTTCTACTTACATAGTTTTGCAAATGCACACACACACACACACACACACATACACACACACATTTCAAAAGAGGCTGTCAACTTTTAAGTCTGTGGCACTGGAGGAGATTGGGGGAGAATAACTGGGAGATGCTGGAAGGAAAACAGGTACATGGGAAGTGAAATGTAATTCTCTTTCAGTTAAAAGCATTAAAAATAATTTTGAAAGGAAGAGATTATCATCTGAGGGTTAAAGAAGAACCTGGAGATTATCATGCAAAACAATAAAACAGACTTACAAGGACAGATGTTGCATGATTTCTCTGAATTGTAGAGGTTATGAATACATAAATATGAAAGAGGAATTGTGGATTCCAACAAGAATGGAGAAGAAGGGCTAGTGATGGTAACCAGGGGTAAAGAGGAGCAAAGTGAAAGTACACATGCATGAAAATGGTGTCATGAAACCCATTGTTTTGTACACTAACAAAAAGGGGGGTTCTGAACTGTGTATAATTGCAGGTCATGGACTATAGCTACAACTCCTTTTGATATGAGGCACTTCATCTTTTCCTAGATGAGTAACCCTATGCCCTCAAGCCCTGAATTTATTATCCTCCAAATTGAACTATCCCATAAAGAATACATCGTTTTCTTTTTATTTCTGTGCATGTTTCTGTAGCCACATTCTGGGGAGAGATAAGAGAAGCCTGTGTATTTTTTTTAAGTGTCTGGTTGTCTGAATTGAATTTGGGGTGTTGGTTTTATTATCCAATGTTTATAAGCAATGCTAGAATAACTTGATATCACAATTTTCCCAGTCATTAAATGATGGGTGAATGGATGTGTAGTGGGGTGGTTGGATGGATGGATAGATGGATGGATGGGTGGTGGATGATGGAGTGGTTGGATGGATGGGTGGGTGGATGGTGGGGTGGATAGATGGATGGGTGGTGGATGGTGGGGTGGTTGGGTGGATGGATAGATGGATGGATGAGTGGGTGGATGATGAGGTGGTTGGGTGGTTGATTGAATGGTTGGAAGGATGGATGGGCAGGCAGACGGACTGATGGTGGGGTGGTTGGATGGAATGATGGATGGATAGGTAGGTGGATGGTGGGATGGATGGATGGATGGATGGATGGATGGATGGATGGATGGATGGATGGATTGAATGGATGGAAGGGTGGTTGGATAGATGGATGGGTGGGTGGACTAGGGTCTTCTTTGTAGTCATTCAGAGCATCTCACTGAACTCTCATTTGTTAATTTGCTATGTTAATATGATGACAAGGGAATGACTGATTTCTTTAAATGTCACTCAGTCTGTTCTGCAAAATTCCGTCGTTCTGTTTTTTTTACTGAAAAAACTGTGGATTCAAATGTTCAGATGATTAAGAGGAAGAAAATAAAAACTTACCATTTTCAGTTTTCAAATAAGCTTCTGTGGGAGTAATGGTGTTGGCAACTAAAGGGAAAAAAGCAAACATCAGTCAGCTGACTCTTACTTCACAATATATACGTGTGTGAATATATTAATATACCTATTTGTACACATTTGCATATTAAATATAATGTCAACAGAAAGACAGACATTAAAATATGAGTCTGGCAATCCCAAAAATATTAGTCACACTGCATGTAATTCGGTGGGTGACATTCATCTAAGATGTTTCTACATGTGAACACGTTCAAGTTCACAAAGATTGCACCATTATCATAATCTCAAAGTAATGCCTAACATTTCCCTCCAAGACCCACTTTTCTTGTGTACTCACAGGTCCTAGAAAAGCTTCTGCTTCAAAAGAGAGGATGTACAAATTCATGCTCAATGGAAAAATAAGCAAAATATTAGTTGACATGTGGGCCTGCATATACTTGACTTAACGTGTCACACTGTGAAAAAAATCAAGCCTGGTCTATCCAGTGAATTCCAGGCCAGCCATGGCCACAGAGTAGGACCTTGTCTAAAAAAAGAAAGAAAGAAAAAAAAAAGAAAAAAGATAAAGAAAAACCTGCTAAGATTTCAATTCTTTTTACTATAATATCTGAAGGTCCCAGTGTAGTTATTTCTGGGGGTTAACAGATAATCCAAGTTATATTTCTAGTTTCCTATGTGAAACTTGAGATGAGACAGGGGCACCTACAAATTTTTTAAAAACAAAAATAATGTTCTTGAGTATTTTAAATAGTATTGGAGAAGCACACACCTGTTCTTTGAGCTTATTCTTCTGCTAAATGTGTTCTCATAGGTGTGGATTTTTTTTTTACTGTGGAATGTTACTGAAGAACAAGTTCTGCGTGCATAAAAATGGATTTGGGTGTGTTTGGTAAAAATCTAAATACAGTCATGTTCACTTTCTGTCTTCAAGATCTGCTTTAATAGCTCTAAAAATCTATTTTTTATCCTTTTAGTGATTTTATTATCTAAAAGATAAATAAAATCTCTACCAGCATGAACTGATTGAGGTATGAAAGAATAAACAGGGTTACTAAGAATATAATATATGAGTTTCTAAACTCCCTCAAATTAAGGTAATTGCAGTCTTAGCGATCAGCTTCATGTCCTTTGATAATCATGTCATAAAGTTTTTTTTTAAAATAAAGACAAACTATACAAAACAAAACGTCTTCCCAGAGAGAGCATTAGAAGTTCTTTGTTGAAAGCTGTTTTCAGAAATGCCTTGATTTCTTTCCTGCATGAGGCACGCACGGCAAACATCTTTTTCGGAGTCCATTGTAAGTAAATTATAATAACTGGAATCTCTTCTCTGCATGCATTCATCACCAATGGTTTTACCCTTCTTTATTTTTCCTTGACCACTAGAAAAGTCATATAACATAATTAAACTAATAGAATGTCTATGTTAACTTCCAGTTTTGTATATTTGTCTTGCCTTTATCTCTTTAAGCTGGAAACTGAACATGGGGACTCTCTTGTAATGATTTGCTATGCTGTGGCAAACAACAACTTCCTTCATTGCCATTAATTTGTTTTCTCTTCATAAAAACCCTAGGTAAAAGTGGACATCTTTATAGACTTCACTGGCCACTGCTGAAACAAAGTATTCCAGAGAACGAACACTTCCTGAGAATGTCTGATGGGTGAATGGCAAAGATGTCCCCATGTTTTGTCCCTTGTGTATTTCTCCACTAGATCAAAAGGGTTTGTCATGGGAAAAATAAAGGATTCTGTTTCTCTGTCACTCTGGGTCCTTGGGTATGCTTTCAAGACTCAGGATAAGAACACACCCACATGGAGAGCTAGCTACTGGCCCACTACCTGTCTCATGGCTCCTGAATAATGAATGCATGGTTCTAAATGATGAGAAACAGAGTACAAGCTCTTCTCTGAAGCCACTGGGTCACTAACTCATCCTATTCATCCACATCTCACTCAGAGCTGGCATGCAGGTGACACAGCAAATGTTTACCCAAGTGGCTGAAGTTACAAATGGCAAGAGAACAACTCACCATGGAAAACAGAAACGTGTTGTATATGTTAGCCTCATCCACACTTAAATTAGAAATGCTATGAACAGCGACATGTAAAGCAAAAATCAGAACCCTCAAGGCTTCCATAAATCTTCAATGGCCAAATAGTTCTACTTTTTTATTGAGTATAATTTTTTTATATGAGCACTATCTTGTCAGTTAAAAACTAAATGAACTTAAAGACAAAATTTAGTGAATTTACATTGAATTTGGAAGCTTTGTTTATCTTACATGGTAGAACATTTCTGAAAGGTGGAAATTGTTCTCGTGTCTGAATCAAGGACAGACAGCAAAAGTGGAAACAGCATTTCAACATTTCATGCACTGAATGGCTAGATGCCTTCAGGTATGTTTTTTCATTTAATTCATGCATCAATTCTAAAAACTAAGATATGATCTTCATATTTTACATAGTATAACTGAGGCTGAGTAAATTAAAAGCAAACGTTTTGCTATTTTTTCCTATAACATTCTCTGAGACATGCATGGTTCTGTGTTTATAATATATGAAGTAAGATTTAAGAAAGATTCATTTTTTTATCAATACACATTATAACAATAGGAT
The DNA here is from genome assembly GCA_004026605.1 of Ondatra zibethicus. Taxonomy (NCBI): domain Eukaryota; kingdom Metazoa; phylum Chordata; class Mammalia; order Rodentia; family Cricetidae; genus Ondatra; species Ondatra zibethicus. The sequence goes on from PVIU01009220.1 coordinate 60,940, forward strand.
CATTCCCTTTTACATATGTTTTCTGGAAACACATTTACATTAATGTATGCATACCTTTATCTATGGGAGGAAACAGAATCTCTTGATCAACTCCTCTCTGATTGTTTTCATGTTTAACTATGCATCCATACTCCTTATTCATTGAATCTTCAGCCACAGTCAGCCAACTTAACTTCGTGTATGTATCTTTAGTCTTCATGGTATTTCCCTCTTGAGATTCCAGAACCTTATCACCACCCTTTTCTCGCCAATGTACACTTATAACATCAGGGAAGAATTTCTCGAGGAGACAAAGGTATGTTCCAGCCTTATGGAGATTCATTTCAGCAACAGAAGGGAGAAAAATGGTAGGCTTGGGGGAAATATCTGAATCGAAGCGTTTGCCTGTAGGAAAATATAAAATATCAAAAGAGAATTACTAGGGAGATTCAACTGTTACATGGATTTGGCAAAATCTGGTACACTGTGCTAGAAAGACAAATTATGACTGAGTTAGCATCCACTGTAGACTTTCACCCTTCATAGGTTGCAGAGATTTACTATTGTCCTCATTTTAGAGATACATGATTACTAGAGGTTTTTGTATGACTTCCAGAAGTCAGTTGTTGACTGGAGAAGCCTAATTGAAATCTGTCTTTTGTTGCTCCACAAGCCAGCATGGATTCTTTGCTCCATCTCCTGCATTTTTTCAGATTAGATCACATTTTCAAGATGGATGAAGGAGTATTGAAAATAATTATACGATGTCTCTGAGGACTGGGATCTACACTCCCTAATGAGTAATCTTCCCTCCCCTTGTCTCTTAGACTGTCTGGCTACATCACTCTCCCAGGCATTAGCAATTCAATTAGCCCACCCACCACTTAGATGGCTCTCAAATATGCTTCCTTTGTATGATCTCACATATGAAACTGCCTGTTTTAGTGGCCGTTTCCTCCATAGTACAATAGCATGCACTGAGTCGATCCCTTGCCTGTGCCTGTGGATTTCTGCCCAGTTCCGCAGCTCTTCCTCTTTCTCTGTCACCCCACAGCGTCTCATTTCCACATATCAACTGCTCTAGGCTTGAGAGCTGAGCAGGTTTTAAACTTTTCCTTCCAAATGATTGACAGTGTCTAGAACTGGGGGCAGGGACAGACAAATCTACAACTTCTTTAAACAATCTTACAGAGTTATACACTTACATGTTTTGTTTGGCTTTAGAAAAAACTTTAACTTTTTGTTTCATTTAAAGTTGAAGCATTACTTAGATAAAATAGAAATATGTTTCTCAAATGTGTCTGAATATAAACTTATCTGATTTAAGAGACACTTGATCCATCTCTAGCATCCAAATTTAAACTCTATGCGTCTAGAATTTGTCAATACTATGTAGTTTACTATCTACTTGTTCAAATAAGCTTTCACTAATAGTCACATACATTTGATTGTTACATGTAAGTATTACATAGTTTGTGTATGAACATTTTATAGTTCACGCATACATAAAGCTAAATCCTATTATGTTATTTGTAAGATGTTCATGTTCTTCTTTAATAAAATTGTATCAAAAATTCTTGTAAAATTTCTACAGCCATCTCCATCGTGTTCATTTCTCCTTGGTACTCCTACTATTTTCTGGTTTGGTTGTCTTTTTCCTTCCCTCTAACCCTAGAAAGAGTAAAATCACTGACAAGTGTTGCTCTTGGACTGAAGATTTTCTGCTAAAAACTCCACAGTGACTCAACACAGACAAAACAACTTTAAAGTTCCTGATTCTCGAGCTTCAGTTGGCAACATATGTGTATGACAGATTTTGTCTCTGAGCAAATCAAATGGCCTTGGAGGCATCAGCTCTTTATCCTAAAACAATTGCATTGGTGTGAATCAGTTTCATAGAGGAATTTGTGTGCTATGATTGCTCCAGCATGGCATTTTGCTTGCACTGGACCAAGCCTTGCACTTGCTCTTGGGAGTTATGCATTTAGGGATCTCAGATCCATGGTGAATACGAGCAAAATGATGTGCTCTGTCCTCTTTGCATTCTGCTCTGCTCTGACTTTGAAGGAATTCCCAAGGTTATGATCTCAGGAAAAGTACCTTTCACACACCAGCTTCAGGGGCATCATCTGTCTTAGCTTCATGTGAAAGGCAACCAAGAGAGCCCTGCCCGGCTGCAAACGAGTGTGTGTCCGCGTATGGAAACACTTCACTTCTGCTATCCAGAAGAGCTGTTCTGCTCCAAGTCAGCAGCGTGGCACAATGAAATCCTATCTTTTCCCAGAAAGAACAGCTGCAAATGGATTTCAGCCAGCTTGTTTCAAAGTGCAGCCTGAAACTCCTGACTTAGTCCCAACACCGTTAGACTAGAGGGACAGCAGATGGCCAGGCTGTGCGGCCATCACAGGCCCAACATATCATATCCTATCTTCTGAGAGTTCCCAAAATTCACGGTTCTAACTGTCAAAGGTTCCCAGCACTGATGAGGTGACAGTGTCATGTTCATTTAACACGCTTCTCAGTGAATGGAGGACAGTGCCCGCTCTGTGCTTTCCTTTCCTTCTAAAGGTTTTGTGCACTGAAATCCTTTCCAAAATTTATCATGGATTTCAAAATATGATTTGTTTCTTTTTATCAAATAATAAAAACTGTTTTTCACTATATTTTCTTTTATCTTTAAGCATAAAATTTTAATGTTTCTTGCTTGGTAACCACAACTGCTTCTCCTTTTTGTTTCCCCTTTTGATCTCTGTTGTTTCTTAGCCAAGTGACTCCTTGTGGATATTGTTTAAGTTCTTCTTAAATGAGTTTTGGAAACAGGCATTGAAAACAATCAGTTCAAAGTTTGTGTGGTATAGGTGTTTCTCTTTCTACCTTGTGGGGTGATTGTTTGAGAAGGATGGGTACGTTTCTCAGTCCTGGCTTTATGGCTAGGATACCTCTGGCTGCATTTAAGCAGATCTGAAATGAGAGAACGTAGGCTGAGGCTTTCTTTACCAAATTGTCGCTTGTGGTACAGGGTAACTGCATGTAGGCTTTGTGCAACCTTCATGTAGAAAGATGCTCTTCTATCTTTCTGAACCAAATCAAAATTTAGAGAATATATCAGACTGCTATGTTTTTTGGAGTTAAAATTTATATAAGAAACTCATAAAACTAAAAAACTTCTGTATAGAATAGAAAATTAATAATTAAGATAAGACAAAACCCATGGAGTGGGAGAGAATCTTTGCCAGTTATATATCTGACAGAGGGTTAATACTCAGAATATATAAAGAACCCAAGCAGCAGTCAGGGTCTTGAGAGATCACTCAGCAACTGAGAGCACTTGATGGTGATTGGGGGAGACTTTAAGTGAGGAAAGAAGAAGGGAGAACAAGTCAGAGAGAAAGGGAAAAATAGATAACACTAAAGAGTTTTGAAAAGCAATAGGGAATCATTTACTTAAGATTTTATATACACACAAACACACATGCAGAGGCGGGGGATGAGGGAGAGAGAGTTAGGGTGACAGGGATTCTCCTCATTCATAGGCTATCTCACAAAACCTCCCAGTACCAGACATGGGAAAATTCATTTTGGGTTTTGATTAGAGAAGTAAAAGAGACCCTCAAAACAATATAGGTTGTTGACACTGCCATTGGTTGACTCTAAGAATTTGCAAGTAAGACCCTATTGCTAAAGACCTTTAAGTGGAGTTGACGTGGAAGCCTCTTTCATAAGGATTATATCTCATAGTCCCAGAGGAAGATATGCAAGCTTCCTAGGCAGAAAAGCAATCAATGACACAAACCATAAGGACCAGATGGCAAAATATCCTTAAAGGTGCAGTAGTGGCAAGTATTTCTTGGAGATAACCAGCAATCATTTCATTGGATTTAAAGCCTTCTCAAATGGAGAGAATTTGTGCCTAATATTGTAAACCTAGCCGGGGAGGCAGTCGACCCTAGGAGAGCCTCCTACTGTCACTTCTCTAAACCAGTGTAACTTCTAACTGCATTCCAAATGCCTAACCTATGCGCACAGCTGTGTGTGGTAAGGAATTTTCCCTTTGCAGCAGATGAAAACCATTACGGAAGGCCACAACTGGTCAAAATGCAGAGTACAATTAACAACTGGGTGCCTAGCCCCAATTCATGCATGACCTCTACACCTAAGACTCTGGGCACGTCACGGTAGAAGGAGTGGAACGATTATAAGAGCCAGAGGACCAGGGTGTCTGCCAGGAGTGTCTTCCATATGTGAAAGGGAAAGTGCCCCCAGGAAGTCTCAAAAATATGGTTGCCTGAACAAAAACTGAAGAAACAATAGCACCAACTGGCATGTCAATTTGAATGGGAGAATTCTCACAAGGTCCACAAGTTTTTCCTAGATGAAAAACTACAGACAACTAAGGGCTGCTGAGAGAGGGAGAATCAGCGTCTTTCATAGGTTATCCAATCCCAAGTAGTCAACCCTAATCACATACACACACTAGCAACACCAAAGGGACTCAGAATGTTGTATTTATAAATTCGTTATATTTGTGAACATTAATTAATTAAAGAATAGGAGGCCATAAACATGAGAGGAAGTTGGGAGGGGACATTAGTGGTGTTAGTGGAAGGAAAGGGAGGAGTGGAGAGGATATAAATTTTGTGCTCATGAAATACTCAAAAAATTAAAATTATAGAAAAGAAACAACCCAAAAATAGTTAACATGTGTTTAGTAATTATTACTTGAGACTGTAGTCTCTACAGTTGATGCTCATTTCATAGATCTGTTGATAAAAGATTAGCTGAAAGATGTTTTTCTGTTGTTGTGTGAGCAGATAATTGCTTTGGAACATAAGACAATCACGGTACCACAAAATGGTGGGTGATTCCTCCTGGACACTCAGAACTCAGATGGTTGCGACGTGGTAGCTGTGCAAGTCAGGTGACATCTGGAAACACTCTGATGAGATGTAAGGGACACGGCAGCATTTTCTAACTGATGCTGATGTCAATAAAAATTTAAACTTGGTTTTCTTTAAATTTAAGAAATCTGATATTATAAGCACTAGTTTTACTAAAGTATCTGTTATCTCTTTAAGTTTATTCAAATTAGAGTGGAAAACCTTTTTTTTTCTACAGTTAGCTACTGGGTAATAAAGGTCACATCACCTTCATCTTCTACAAGATAAATTTTAAATTGTAATAACTTTTGGAAATGGGGTATTCATTTTAGAAAGTATAACTATGATGCATATCCTTACTGTTCTAATGTGAGATTTGTGTTAGGTATGGTCCATATATTTGCATTACTGAGTTCATACCAATCTGTAAGGGATAGTAACCTGAATTGTGGAGAAGTTAATATTTAATTATCTACCAGACTCAGGTAATGAGCTAAATAATTTCCATATTTAATTTCAAATAATTCTTACAATACCCACTAAAGAGGGATGTCATTATCTTCATGGTACAAGGCAACATGAACGAAAATATGAATAATTTTAAGAATAATGGTTAGATAGAAGCTTCATAACATAGCACCAAGTAAAAAGTGTTAGATCCAGTATCATGAATCTACTCTGCCCTGATTTTTGTAAATATAAATAAAATATATTGGCTAAATGACTGAATGGAAATTTTACAGAATAATGGCTATGAATGATAGTAGCAGGTGTTTTTTCTTATTTATGTATCTTAACAATTCTTCTATAATCAATAGGAAATTTAATACCTATAAGAAGAAATCTGTTCCCTTAAAAGGTTTTGGGGTATAAATCAGCTCTTAGCCTAGCATGTAATTATACTTTTTAAATATGTATTTACTTTTGATAAACCAGTAATAGTATTCATGTATTTGAACACTTAGTAAATAGATAATAAATAATACTTTTAGGCATTTGATGATTCAGATGAATTGAACAATTGGCATCTAGATGAATTATAACATGATTTCTTACTAGGATCCAATTCCAACTGATAAAGGCTTGTATTATTTCACAGCTAAATTCACATTTTACCTGCAAGCTCCTGACATGCTAGGTAAGAATTCTACAACTGAGCTGCTATTCCCAACCCCAGGATATGAATTATTAATGATGACCTCACATGCTAGTCCTTGCTTGGAAATCTTCCTTTTGAGTGAAAGATTCCTTGATGTTTCCAGAGCCCTGAATTTTAATTCTGCACTATATATCAGAATATGCTAATTTGTGTTTATTTCCACAGCTGTCTCATCATGAGAGTCACACAACTCTAAGTTGTACAACTAAGGAGTGCATTTCATATAGTTTACTTCTTTTAACATTTTCAATATTTCCATAAAATTTGATGCCAATACAGAAGTAAAAATGAGTCATGGCATACTGTCTAGTCACATTATAGAAATAACCCAAGAAACACACCTTAATCATTTAGTGAACACATATTCAGAATGATCTCCATTATCTTTTGTGGGAGAAAGAGGCTAAATTTGGCTTCACAACTGAAGCATTTCATTCATGTGATGCTTCATGTAATCATACAAATAGTGAATATTTAGAATCAAGTGTCAGTGAAAGTATCCATGTGAAAGGTCAAGTCACAGAGCAGGAAATGTGAGTTTGAGGCCAGCCTGGTCTACAAGAACTAGTTTCCAGGACAGGATCCAAAGCAACTGAGAAACCCTGTATCAAAAAACAAAAACAAAACAAAACCAGAACACAATGCTTGTGACATTGGAATACATGATATTTGCCTCTGTTGTGTGTTCTGTAACTAGGGAGAAATCACGCATCTCAGCCCTAGTGTTTCCTCTGTGAAAGGAGATAAACATCTCTGTAATAGTGCAGAATAATGGCTGAAGGCACACACACTCCTTAACACAATGTCTAGCTTTCAAAATTTTTTCTAATGTATTTCTCTCTTTACTGGAATGATTTGTGGCCACATCCTCTAATTTTTCTTGGCCCACACTTCAAGTATCACCCATCCAAAAATGCTTAGACCCACAAGTGTTTCAGCATTTATATGCTTTTTGATTTGAAAGGCTTCCTTTAAATTTGGATTTTTAAAAGCAATAACTACTACACAAATTAAGAGTGGAAAGGATTCTGGGAACCCAGGGCCGCCTGACTTTCTGGAAGCCACAGTCCAAGGTCTTGTGAGGCCTAAACACAACACCTAACCCTAGGGGCGGGAAACTCTTTAATGGAGAGTTTATGCCATGTCTAGCCTTTTTATCTCTAACATTCTGAACAAAAGCTGTTTATCAGCGGAGAGCATAGATGACCGAATGCATATGCAGAGCCATGAAGAGTCTTTGCATGGACCTGGGACTCAAATGCCTTGTGGAACACACACATTTCTTTAAATCAAGCCTTTTGTAGGCAGCATCCAAGTGTCTCAGTGCCATAAATTCTGTCTGTTCTCGCATTACCCTACGGTGTCAGGTAAAAGAGAGGGATGCTTTGACCTCCTTAGGGATGTAATCATAATCATGAATAGAAATCATTCAGTTTTCTGAAGGAAGAAACATATTATAATTCCCCAAATACATAGAGGAGAAATTAATAAAATTCCACTTTGAGAAGCACTACTTAAAAGACCTTCTACAGAAAAGTAGCTTTATGTGGTGGTAATATTAGTGAATAGTCTTCACAGAATTCTAACATCTACCCATGTGTATGCATTTTAAATACAGGATTGCAGTTTGCTGACCAACAAAGAAGGAAGAAATTGCTTACAAAGTAGCTTTATTTCTATTTCCAATAATTCATAACTGGGAATCTGTGGCTGGATACGGTTGATCAATTGTTTTTCAATTTCTAAAAATGAGAAAAATCTCATTGGTTACTTACTACTAAGTTAGCAGTAAAACAACTTCCTTACCTGCGGGAATTACTATGAGCTTTGTCCCTTTTGAAAATTTCTTGATCCATGTTGAGCTGTCACACTGCTCAGACCTTCTACAAAAACATGAGCCCTCTCTTGAGCTGCAGTACGATGAGCCATTTGGAAACTCTATCTTACAAAGTTGACCTGGATTCCTTTGGAAAGTTTTGTGTTATCCAGGAGTTTGTAAGTTTCCATGTGAACTGACTTCACAAACTGTTCTCTCTTCTGAGGCAACAGTTACTGGAAAGTACCAACAAACAATGGGAAGGCTAAAAGCAGAAGGAGGCTGGGCCATGCCACAAACCAACAGCTTTCCTATGTTAGCAGGAAACATTCTGAGAATTAACTCCCAGATGCTTAATATTTCTGAAACTGCTAAGATAATTCATCAAATATGCCTCTATTCTCAGAAATACCAAGGCTATGCCTTCAGTAATTTGGGTGTTCTTAAGGGAGAAAGTTCTCTAGCCATGGCAATGGAAATGTAGCAACCAAGAGTGGTGAAGCAAGCCATTCTTGCTCTAGGAAGTCACATGATCTCTTGCCAACATGATTTATTATCAGGGTGGTGGCAACTAGGAAATGTTTTTTTTTTTTGATGATTTCTTGTTCTCTCTCATATAAGAAAATAAAATTATACATTTCTATCTTCCATGAAATTATAAATCCCTTATTTACACTAGAAAGTGGAAATTAATATGCAATGTTCTGAAATTCTGGGGGAGGGACCCTGAAGGCAGTTCTGCCATCTCCTGAAACTCACCTCTGGAGGAGAGGAATGGCCAGAAACTCCTGGAGCACAGGAGAAGCTACTAAAAGGCCTACCTGGCCACCATGCCATCCCCAGATCCAGCAGCCCAGGCTTAAGTTACATGAGCAGACATGAACTCTGTCCCTAAAGATGGAGGTTGGTGATTAGAACATCCATCCATGAACAGCTGGCTCACAGTCACCAATGCAGATGGGCGGACAAGACTGTAGAAGAAATTATGTCCTGATTATGGTATTAAATGTAAATGTTTAAAATTTTAGTTTTACGTATGTATTTTGCCTGCATAAATGTTTTGTATAGCACGAGCATGCTCAGTGCCAATGGAAGCCTGAAGAGGGCATGAATGTCCTGGAACTGGAGTTACAGGCAGTTGTGGGCCTTTGTGTGAGTGCTGGGAGCCAAAGACAGGACCTCTGCTAGAACTGAAAGCACTGTTGGTGGTGAGCCACCTCTCCAGGCCCCGGTTGGCATTTGAGACAAAATAATTTGTGCATTGAGTTCACATCAGTTCATCTTCCAGAAATGTTGGCATATTTTAATGACTTCTGGTTCCTAACTAGTTGGAGACTTTTATAAGAAAAACAAGCAGGTTGCTTCTCTATCTATCTATTTATCTATCTATCTATCTATCTATCTATCTATCTATCTATCTATCTATCTATCTATCTATCTCTGTGTATATATGTACATATATTCACATATACATATATATCTTACATATATATATGCATGTGTAAGAGAGAAAACTCATATACTTTCATAGACTGGTATCATTTTGATTTCATAGATGCCATCACAATCCAATAACAATTCTTCATTCAGACTCTCCAGGTGATTCTGACTTGTGCCAAGTTGAGAATTAAAGCTAATCAAAATTTTGCTAAAAGAACTTTAACTCAGAAATGATCATAAGAGAGGTAGGAAAAGGCACTGAGACTGAAATACAAGTGCAGCCATCTTTGTAGGTCACTAGCTCCTTATCCTCTCTGGCTTCAGCTTCCTCATTTGCAGTGACAATTTTGAGTTAAATGAGTCCCAAGGACCCACCCAGTCCCAACACCTGTGAACCTATGAAGGAGAACACTGAGGGTCCTCGGTGGTTTAGGGAATGTGAGTGCAGCTGAGGAGCAGGGATAAGAAGGTTTTCTTACAGGTTCCTTCAGATGATGAGACACCGTGAGATCCCAGCAGGCACAGTAGTATGTGGCTTCGTCTGCTCTGATAACATTGTTGACTATCAGGTAAAAGGTACCGTCGCTCTTCTCATCTGTTTCCAAGCGGGAGTTGAGCTTGTCTTGCTTTTGAGTCTTGGCTGAGCCATAGAAGATTCGTTTTATGGGCTCCCCTTCTCTCAGTTGGTACCAGTGCACAATGGTATTCTGGATGGGGAACCCAGAGAGCTTGTAACTTATATGCACCATTTTGTTTGGGCTTTGGGCAAAGGACAGCTGATCCTCAGATATTCTTAGTTTGGAGTCTCTGTCTGAAAAGTGAGGAAAGAAATTAGAGATGCTTAAATCATTTTTATCTGCAGTTGGCTCCAAATACAAAATTAATAAAGGGAAGAAGGGAACATAATCAACTTACAAACCAAGCCAAAGATAGAAGGAAAAGCTCAGAGGGTTGGCATTTCCAGTGATAGTTGCAATGGACACCAGAGACAGTGAATAGGACCTTAGCTACAGTAGATTAAGGTAGAACCCTAGTTCTTGTAGAATGGACAGAGGGCGAGGATACAGCATGATGATTCAGAACAGTGTCGCAGAGTCATTTTATCATGTTCCAAATGCAAAGGTACTATTAGATATCAGAAGACCTCATTGTTATAGCTATATTTAAATAACAAAGTCACTTTCCTCTGGTAGTGGCAGTTGCCCCCCTCAACCTCTTGCCCATAGGACATTTCAAAGACAATTCTCCTTGACATCATTTTAACAAACTGATGTTTGTATTTTTCATATTGTTTGAAGAGATAATGATTATAAAAATCATATAGGAAGAGCTGCCTTATTATGCACAGTATAGAATGAGATGAAAATTTCACAACCATGAAAGAGAATTTCAGAGCTTTGTGAATAGCAAGCACCCTTCATAGAGCCAGAGTCTTAAGCTTGATTCCAGTTATTCTAACAACCATATGGCAATAGATTACACACAGTGATAAAAACCTTCTGTTTTTATCCTGTCCACAGTTATTCCTTTTTCAGCTAAAACCTACAGAGCATAAAAAGGGAAATGTATTTATCAAGGCGTACTGAAGAATTGTTTTACAATCTCAGTTTAAAAACTGATTTCTCCCACTTGTAAAGTTATTTTGCACTTAAATTTGAGGAAGTAACAAAGCTAAAAAAGATGAAGGGAATGAAGATAGGAGAGAGGTAGGGAAGGAGAAAGAGAGGTAGAAGAGAGATTTTGGAGGTGATTCAGATAATACCGAAATAGATGTTAGATACATATAGGTAAATGGCAGGTGATGGATTGATTATGGATGATAGATTGATTGATAGATAGATAGATAGATAGATAGATAGATAGATAGATAGATGATAGATGATAAAGATTGATACTAGGTATGTGATAGATAATAGATGATAGATAAATATATAGATGATAAATACTGGATAGATAGCTAAATGATAGTTAAGAGATAGATAGACTTTAGATAGCTCCTGAGATCTACATTTGAAATTTCTCTTGGGCAACACTTTTCTACTAATATTGATGCTCACTCTACACTTCACCTGAAATATGTGGAGATAGGTTGCAGGGAGAATTTACATCCATCTCAACTTCAGACTTCTGACCACCCAGCCAAAGAAATTTGCTTTAGACTTTGTTTTGCTGTTAAGTTTTTCCATTAAATGAACAACTTAAAGATGACATAACATGTCCTTGCACCATCTTAATGTGCATTAAAAACAAACCTGTGTATTTTAGACAGCCCCATATATTTAGTTTTCTAAATAATTACCTGCACTAATATGGTGCTAACAATCCAGAACATCAATCTAATGCCTCAATTATTGAATGAGGGATTAGTACAGGCATTACAAAACTTTATGTGTATTATTTGATGAGCCCTTTCAATAGTTCATTAAGGTTAATATTGTTTTGTTCTCCACTGAAAATTGGGAAAATTAATTAGAGATATGTAATTTAACCAAAGTCACACAATGTCAGGGAGTGTGTATGTAACAAAGATTGATTTAGTAAGCACTGAGAAATAGGGGAAAATAAAGATAAATTGAACATACCTGAGCCAACTCTTGTCATCCCAAGCCACACCATCATGTACAGAGTCCTCCAGAAAAGCTGCCCATTCCTCAGGTAGGACACCACACTACTCATCTCTGGTACTCCAACTCCCACCACCAGAAGACATTTCCTGCTCCCCAAGTTCTAAAGACAACACCCCTGACAACTATGTCACCCCATTACTTCCATGCCAACTCAAGCAGAACACCAACTGGTGAGGTCAGAGATAGTGTACCTTCCAACTGTGCTGGTGTTAGTACAGCTTCCTCATTCATAAATCCTAATGGAGTTCCTCCATTGCTGACCTTCAGCATCATCTAACTGATACAAAACCAACAAAACCAAGGGAATATCGAGCATAGATCTTAACACCCACTCACAGTGAAGGTAGGCCAGAAACTTACACCAAAAACTGAACCAGCAAATTACCTCTAGGTGTACAAATCTAGTGTTAAAACATGATGGACAGGAAAAGCCAAGACTGTGTCTCCTCCAAAATTACCAAATTTGCAGTTCCCAGTGAGAACTATTTACACAAAACTCCAGAAAAATGTTTTTTAAATTCCAAATACATTCTGAGAATTTAGTTATTATGAATTAACTCTCAAATGGATACAAATACACCCTTGACTACACAGGCCCACCTCAGTCACAAGTCAAGCCTTCTACAGGTAGGTTGCTCCCATACCACTCCATTGGACCTTGTAATCTACAAGTCCCACACCACCGCCAAACCCACCCATCTCCCGAGTCCTCCGTGGCTCCCTGAGACACAGACAGTGACTGTACAGATCCCTGAGAAACAAATACCAGCAGCAAGAATCAGATGAAGAGGCAAAGACACTACCTGCATCAATTGGAGTGAGATGGGAGATGCCAATGCAAGAATACATTCAACCACCTAAAGAGCAATATGACACCACCAGAACCTCATAGTTCAACAGGAAGACCTGAACATCACAACCCAGAAGAGCAGAAGAAAATGACTTTAAAAAAGGCTTCATGAAGATGGTAGAGATCCTTAAAGAGGAAATGAAAAATTCCCTTAAATAAATGGAGGAAAGGACAAACAAAAAACTGGAAGAAATCAATAAATCTCTTCAAGCCAATGAAAAACAATCAAACAGGTAAAGGAAACAGTTCAAGATTTAAAATAGAGGTAATAAAGAAAACACAAACTGAGGGAATCTTAGAAAATGGAAAATATGTATAAACAAGAACTAAAGATGCAAGCATAATGAACAGAATGTAAGAGATGGAAGAGAGAATCTCAGGCACTGAAGATATGATAGAGAAAATAGATTCATAGTCAAAGAAAACATTAAAGTCAACAAAGTCATAACACAAAACATCCAGAAATTCTGGTACAAAGGTCAAACCCAAGAATGATAAGGATAGAAGGAAAAGAACACCAGCTCAAAGGCACAGAAAATATATTCAACAAAATTATAGAAGAAAACTTTCCCAATCTAAAAAAGAACATTCCTATAAAAATACAAAAGACTTACAGAACACAAAATAGACTGGACCAAAAAAATCCCCTCACTACATAATAATTAAAACACCAAATATACAAAATAAAGAAAGAATATTAAGAGTTGCAAATGAAAAAGGCTAAGTAACATATAAAGAAATACCCATCAGAATAACACCCAACTTCTCAACGGAGACTCTGAAAGCTGGAAGGTCCTAGACAGGCATTATGCAGACACTACAAGATCACGGATGCCAAGCCAGACTACTATACCCAGTAAAACTTTCAATCATCATATATGTTGAAAACAAGGCATCCCATGACAAAACCAGATTTAAACAACACCTATTCACAAATCCAGCCATATAGAAAGCACTAGAAAGAAAACTCCAACCCAAGGAAGTTAGCTGTACCCACAAAAACAGAGGAAATAGTCCCACACCAGCAAATCCTAAAGAAGGGAAACACACACACACACTACCACCAAAACAAAAACCCCAGGAATTAACAATCATTGGTCATTAATATTTCTTAATATTAATGGACTCTACTCACATCAAAAAGACACAGACTAACAGAATGGATAAAAAAAAACAGGGTCCATCCTTCTGCTGCATATAAGAAACACACCTCAACTTCAAAGACAGATATTTCCTCAGAAAAATGGGTTGAGAAAAGAGTTTCCAATCAAATGGACCTAAGAAGCAAGCTGGTGTAGCTATTCTAATAGCCAACAAAACTAAATTTAGAATTCAAACTAAAGGTAATCAAAAGATATGAGGAAGGATATTTTATATTCATCACAGGAAAAATCCATTAAGATGAAGTCTCAACCCTGAAAATTTATGCCTCAGATACAAGGGTGACCACATTTGTAAAAGAAGTATTACTAAAGCTTAAATCACACATCAAACCCCACACACTAATAGTGGAAAATTTAAACAGTCCACTCTCACCACTGGATAGGTCTGCCAGACAGAAAATTAACAGAGAAACAAGGGAACTATCAGATGTTATGACTCAAATGTGCTTAAAAGACATCTATAAAATATTCTACCCAAACACAAAAGAATATTTCTTCTCAGCACCTTATGGAACTTTCTCCAAAACTGACCACATATTTGATCACAAAACAAATCTCAACAGATACAAAAAAATTGGAACAACCCCTGTATCCCAACGTATCACCATGGCTTAAAGTTAGAACTGAACAATGCAAACTCCAGAAATCTTAGAAACTCATGGAAACTGAGTAATGCTCAACTGAATCACTTCTGGGTCAAGGAGGAAATAAAGAAAGAAATTAAAGATTTCCTAGAATTCAATGAATATGAAGGCACAACACACTGAAACTTATGGGGCAACTTGAAAGCAGTGCTAAGAGGAAAGTTTGTAGCACTAAATGTCTATATAAAGTAGTTGGAGAAATCCCACACTAGCGAATTAACAGAACACCTGAAAGATCTAGAACAAAAATAAGCAAACTCAGCCAGGAGGACTAGACACCAATTGTAGGGCTGAAATCAATAAATGGAAACAAAGAGAACAATACAAAGAATCAATAAAACAAAGAATTGGTTCTTCTAGAAAATCAACAAGACAGACAAACCCTTATCAAAACCAACTAAAAGGCAGAGAGAGAATATTCAAATTTCAAAAATCAGAAATGAAAAGAGGAGCATAACAACATACATTGACGAAATCTAGAGAATCGTCAGATCATACTTCAAAAACTCATACTCCATAAAATTGGAAAATTTAAAAGAAGTGGACAACTTTCTTAATAGGTTCCATATGCTAAAATTAAATTAAGACCAGATAAACAATTTAAATAGACCTATAACCCCTAAGGAAATAGAAGTAATCATTAAAAGTCTCCCAACCAAAAAAAAAAAAAAAAAAAGTCCCAGGACCAGATGACTTCAGTGCAAATGTCAGAGAGTTAATTCGGGACTACTCCTCAAATTGTTCCACATAATAAAAACAGAATGATCATTGTCAAACTCCTTTTATGAAGCTACAATTACCCTGATACCCAAACTACACAAAGATGCAACAAAGAAAGAGAACTACTGACCAATCTCCTTCATGAACATTGATGCAAAAATATTCAGTAAAATACTGGCAAACCAAATCCAACAACACATAAAAAAAAATCATCCACCATGACCAAATAGGTTTCATACCAAAGATATAGAATTGGTTCAACATATGGACATCTGTCAATGCAATCCACCATATAAACAAACTGAAAGAAAAAAAATCACATGATAATCTCATTAGATGCTGAAAAAGCCTTCAACAAAATCCAACACCCCTTCATGATAAAGGTCTTGGAGAGATCAGGGATACAAGGAACATATCTAAACATAATAAAAGTAATTCACAGAATGCTGACCGTCAACATCAAATTAAACAGAGGAAACTCAAAGTGATTCCACTAAAATAAGGAGCAAGGCAAGGCTTTCCACTCTTTCCATATTTATTCAATAGAGTACTTAAAGTTCTAGCTAGAACAATAAGACAATATAAAAGGAGATCAAGGGGATACAAACAGTAAAGAAAAAAGTCAAACTATCATTATTCACAGGTGATATGATAGTATATATAAGTGACCCCAAAAATTCTACCTGGAAACTACTACAGCTGATAAACACCTTCAGTGCTGTGGCGCGATACAAGATTAACTCAAAAAAAATCAGTAGCAATCCTATATACAAATGATAAATGGGCCTAGAAAGTAATCAGAGCAGCATTATCCTTTACAAAAGCCACAAATACAAAATATCTTGGGATAACTCTAACAAAACAAGTGAAATACCTGTATGACAAGGACTTTAAATCTCTAAAGAAAGAAATTGAAGAAGATATCAAAAAATGAAAAGATCTCCCATTCTTGGATAGGTGTTCTTGGATAGGTGGGATCAACATAATAAAAATGGCAATCTTACCAAAAGCAATCAACAGATTCAATGCAATCCTCTTCAAAATCACAACACAATTCTTTCCAGACCTTGAAAGAGCATCACTCTTTTTGGGTTTGGGATATCTCACTAAGGATAGTGTTTTCTATTTCCATCCATTTGCATGCAAATTTAAGGATGTCATTGTTTTTTACCGCTGAGTAGTATTCCAATGTGTATATATTCCACACTTTCTTGATCCATTCTTCCATTGAGGGGCACCTAGGTTGTTTCCAGGTTCTGGCTATTACAAATAATGCTGCTATGAACATAGTTGCACAAATGCTTTTGTAGTATGATTGGACTTCTCTTGGGTATATTCCCAAGAGTGGTATTGCTGGATCCTGAAGTAGGTTGATTCCCAATTTCCTGAGAAACCGCCA